>JBAIZL010000007.1:29864446-29869446 GCA_036971475.1 Prosapia bicincta
AAATAATTGTCGGAAAGTGAGGGAAGCCAATACAAATGAGTAACTTATTAAAAAAATACCTAGAGTACAGGTTTTATGGGTTTCAGCAAAATCTCTTGTAGGGAGAGATCGTCAAACTCTAGCAGATATAGTAGATACTGGATATTTCGAATTCAACAATAATTGAACTTAAACGTGTTTACGAAACAAACTAGGAAGGTATGGTTTCTAAGCTGTGGTTGTAACCATTTCATTAAATGAATATGAAATTAATAATCAGTTCTAGAAGTAGTAGTATGTTCGTATTATAGAGAGTTTTAAATTGAATGTTTTATATAAAATCGCAGAATCTAATGAACTTCCGAAGCTTCTGCGAACAATTTGTGTTGGAGATTGTCGAGGGTCGGCTTTAAATTTAATTTATTAGTGGTTTTCTATAATGTAGGCATGAGACAGATTTTGCTACATATTGAAAGCCTAATGATGAAAATATTTACCTAATATAGACTCGGTAGCTACTTGGGATCTATTTAATAAGTGTTCCTGTCTATAGATAATGGTGAATTGTAATTAGGTTTTGTAATAAATATGTAAGTAAATATATGTTTATTGTTGGAGGTGTTGTTTATGGGAGGAAGGGGGTTGTTTGTATGGGGGTGTGTGTATAGGGGCGGTTTGTGGGGCAGGGATAGTGGGTCTGGTTAGTGGGTTTTAGGTTAGGATATTTTTGCAGTTTCTGGTCAATATGAGCCATGTATTTGTGGCCTTATTTCTTCAAGTGTTTTATCGATTACTTGATATTATTTTTATAAATCGTGTTTATCATTTTCCTGCTCTTATCTTTTTCGTCCGTTTTCGAACTTTTCCTGCCTTTTCATTGCTTTTTATGATTATTTGACGATATTTCCATTTAATATGTTTTCGCTTTTATAGAGAATTGCAAACTAATTCACTTGGATGCGATAGAGCTCGTTATTTGATACGAGAGAAATTCTTAAATATATATTTCTGTAGTTGGAGACTTTTAAAAAAAAAAATCAAAATAGACATAATTTCGTTTTTCACTACTAGATATCACTACTTGTAAATCTATTGTGGGAACTGAATTAAAGAAGTAATAATGGTAATAAAAAGATTAGTTTAGTAAAACGTTTTAGGAAAGAGACATCTTTTATTAGGTCAATGTAATCAATTTGACCTGTCAATGATATCCTAATTAAATAAATAAAACCTGACAGTGTAACTGTTATCATTTTTTTAGGTAAAATTAGTTGAAGAGTTTTCCAAACCAAATTGTATGCTTACTAAACTGTATAATTACTATTCATGTCCAACTCGTTGCAAGCACAATCTATAAACGACAACTTTTCAAGTCAAATAAGTCATTTATTACGTCAAAACAATGTCAAAGTTCTGTAAATAAATAAACATACAGCATAAATTGGTCATAAAATTAGCGTATACTATATTATGTAGTATTTGTATTTTTATACATATTTTGCTAAAACATAAAAAGATTTTATGATGTGCTGTTTGAGGGATAATTGTTATGTGACAGGATAATAAAAAATATCGATTTTGTAAAATTTGTCTAAGGTAAAAATTACAACTACATAATGAAGCAGGGTAGATGATAATTGTATTAGCAATTTGTATTATTGTTCCTAATGTACTATTTACAAACCATATGATGATGGTAGCAGAAAAAGTTATCGAGAGTTTGGCATTGGTTTTACTAATAACTGGCATGATTGACTCGCACAATAGTCGTTTTATTTACCCAATTTAATTACTTTAGGCATGCATATGTCAACTTTTCAGAAACTGATATAAAAATTTTAAGCTCGCATAATATTACTGTAAGACAGGGGTCTCCAACCTCTTTTACTAAAGGGCCACATCGAAATATTTTTGAGGAAATGCGGGGCGGCAATATTTCACGGTAGAAAGTCTAGCTACCACCCCCCTATTTATACTCCCACGACGTTTTTTCTAATCAAGAGCTCAGTGGTGGCAGTTATAAGAAATGCGCTGAAACTATACTATGTTGACCAAATGTTAGATGGATATTGGCATCTGGGCGACTATTTAAAGGTGAGACGGGACGCGTAGAATATTGAGGAATGCTGAATTTAATGAAATTCTTAACAAAGGAGATATCGTGAGCTTCATTAAATCCTGGAATCAGTTCGACAGGACAGAGAAGAAAAGGAGAACAGCTGCAATAACGATAAACGCAGTGTCTAGTTTCCAGCTTTGTCAAATTAATTGTTTTTATTTTCTTTTATTATTAAAACTGGTCTTATTAGATCAACTATTAACTTTCTTTGCATTATATTAACCCAAATACTGATATAACTAAAGTGCCCATTGTCTCATTAGTTTTTGTCTGAACATTGTCAATTCATATTATATTAGAACCAGCACAACACAACACAATACTACACTGTACTTGGATGAAGGTGAAGTTTCTTTTCATGTTTTTTCGCCATCTTCTTTATTTCTTCTGGTATCGTTGGAATATTTACATCTCGGTGAATATCTTGGTTTTTACATACCAAGGGGCATTACCCATATTTCTCAGTACTTTATTTTAGAAAATCTGGAGAATTCCTACATTAGATTCATTTGCACATCCCCACAGTTGACTGTGCCATACATCCAAACTGGTTTCAAAATCTGATGTAGATTTTTATTTTATTTCCTAATGAGAGGTTTGAATCTCTACCCAAGAGCCAATAGTGCTTACGGTATTCGATATTTAATTCCTCCTTCCTTTTCCTGATGTGGTGTTTCCATCTTAGTTTAGCATCTAGGTTCATACCTAGATATTTAGCTTTATTCTCATAAGGGATGATGATTTCGTTAACATCCATTAACGGAGGATCTTTCAGTACCTTATTTGTGAAGGTGATGTGGACTGATTTCACTTCATTCGGTTTGATTTTCCATTTATCAGTCCATTCTAGGAGTAGTATCAAATTATTACTTTAATGTAACAAAAATATTATGAAAGTAAGGAACAATATTACAGTGTTTTTTTTCGTATTTTTATTGTCATATATCTTTGCAAACTTAAAGTTGTCACCAGATAATCACAGATTACAAATGATCAAGTACTTTAAAATTAGGCCAAAATTTCGCCATACAATAAGAACCTACAGTTTGGGCTCGATATGTGCTACTCTGGTGCTATTATGTTTATGTGTGACTTGTGTCCAGGAAAGTTGGAGTTGCATATGCATTACAGCTTGGGTAAACGCCGAGTAGAATAGACTGGCTGAAAGGTGTAAAAACATGCAAAAACTTTATTTCTAGTTATTTTTCTGCTGTAAAATTAATAGCACTGTTTTCTTTTGTGACGAATGTGAACAGGGAAACCACAACGGGATATTATATGTTATATATTATATATTATATAATATATAATAGGCTATATATATTGGGGAATTTATATTAAGCCAAATCAATTAATTGTATCTTAATATATTTTCCACTTAAATCAGTGAGACATATTAGATTATAAGTTTATGCTATGTATTCATAGCATGCACTTGTATTGTGAAAGCAGGAATATAATTACTCAAATCTTTTGCTGCAGTGCAGTCTATGTTAAGGTGGTTTTACCTGAGCTGCCCTAACACAGGTCCGGCTCGGACACCTAAGGTAAAGTGTTAGTGTTACTATTATAATCTGTAAAGTAATTAGTTCTCGGTAAGAATTGCTTATCCAACCCCGGCCATTTTAGGAAGAGACCTAACCCCATCCTGCCGAAGAGGCGTAGCCCCATCCTCCCTTGGAGGTAGAGGCGTTCCCCATCCTCCCGAAGAGGTGTAACTCCATCCTCCCTTGGAGGAAGGGCGTAATCTATCCTCCCGAAGAGGCGTCACTCCATCCTCCCTGGGAGGAAGAGGCGTACCCTATCCTCCCGAAGAAGCGTCACCCCATCCTCCCTGGGAGGAAGAGGCTTACTCCGTCCTTCCGAAGAGGCGTAGTCCCATCCTCTCTTGGAGGTGGAGGCGTTCCCCATCCTCCCGAAGAGGTGTAACTCCATCCTCCCTTGGAGGAAGGGCGTACCCTATCCTCCCGAAGAGGCGTCACCCCATCCTCCCTGGGAGGAAGAGGCGTACTCCGTCCTTCCGAAGAGGCGTAACCCCATCTTCCCTTGGAGGAATAGGCGTAACCCCATACTCCCGATGAGGCGTAATTTCATCCTCCCAAAGAAGCGTTGCACGACAATTCAAAATACTGCTTTGGAAGCATCTTGTTTATTTTGCTGATGATGTCTCAATCAAAAAATACACACATATGTATGACAGAGTAAAGCCGACTAAACACGAATTTTCTCAACGTTAGCTGCATGCTTCCCGAGATTACCATAGGCAGGATTGATGCAGTGTTGCCTGGCCGCGGTTAATTACGTTTCCCAAGACTAATTTTATCTCTTTCATTCGAAAGCTCAAAGTGAAATGCTATAAATTGAATGCTTAGCTGACGATTTTTGTGGATGTCTTGTCCCGAAGATAAAACTTACAAAATTAATTTTCCTGCTGATGGAATGTAAACATCGAGCACTTAGTTGGATCAACGAATAATAACGCTACTTAATGAAAATACAAACCCTGAAACTTAAGGAACAGTGTAATTCCATTATAACCGCATTGGAGAGGTGGTAGTGAGAGTTCAATTTGAAATTTTTATAACATTCACACCCTCTGTCATTATAGCATATAATATTATGAATATCTAAATACAATTGCATAGTAATATAGTTCATATATTTTTAATGATTAGGAATGTAAAGGAATATCGGTAGCAAAGTAAAAGAAATAAAGTCTTACTAAGGAATGGAAAACATACTAATTACGTCACGCTATTTGCTTGAAATTAATTGAGTAATTTGTCTGTATAAAAAGTAAATAGTTCCCTACTAAATTTCTTTGGAGGAGCTAAAAATTATAAAATAATACTTCAAAGAAGAAAAACCCGACAAGGTAACAGAAATAGTCGAGATTAATAAA
>JBAIZL010000007.1:29874446-29886946 GCA_036971475.1 Prosapia bicincta
TTTTATAGTTCCGGTGTTCTTGTTGTCATGACAATGTAGTTTTGAGTAAACTGTCTAATGTGGCGTTTCAACGTCTCACAAATATTTTACGAAACCGAACGCTATTTATTTAAACAGGTTAGATCCACATAAATATGATTTGATGATAACTATCTATTTGGCTCAGACAAGAATTGTTAATTTGGTTTGAACAGCCAGATTTCGTAAGCCATTTTGTTTATTTACAACAATCCCAAAGGTAATAGGTATTGGCGGATTGAAGTTTGGAAATAAAGTTAATTACAAGTCTTTCATTGAGTGTTGCGATGATTACAGGTGTTGCGATGATTACAGGTGCTGCGATGATTACAGGTGTTGTGATGATTACAGGTGTTGCGATGATTACAGGTGCTGCGATGATTACAGGTGTTGCGATGATTACAGGTGTTGCGATGATTACAGGTGTTGTGATGATTACAGGTGTTGCGATGATTACAGGTGTTGCTATGATTACAGGTGCTGCGATGATTACAGGTGTTGCGATGATTACAGGTGTTGCGATGATTACAGGTGTTGTGATGATTACAGGTGTTGCGATGATTACAGGTGTTGCTATGATTACAGGTGTTGCGATGATTACAGGTGTTGCGATGATTACAGGTGTTGCGATGATTACAGGTGTTGCCATGATTACAGGTGTTGCGGTATAGTTTTGAGAACTACGTTTAGATAGCGTTTGTTACTCCTATTCCAGCTCTACTAAGCCTAAGCATTGAAACAAAATATCCATAGATGCGTTTATTCCACATGTTTCTCCCCGTAACATTTTCTTCTTTCTTTAAATATCGTAATTGTATCGTCTAGAATATCCGCATAACGATATTCATATATCTGTCTTTGCAGTATCTGACTTAATAATTTTAAAATACAACTTGAATTACAAAAGAAATGTTTCTTCTTTCTTTTGAAACTAAAAAATGTCAATATTTTTCGTCTGGCAGTAAAATAAACCGTAAAGGTTGTGGGGCCTAAGAGCCCAGAAAGTATTACCTAAAGTTCTATTGGTCTTATACGTCTAAGAATAAAAGATTTTTCAGCCGTACACATTTTTCACAATGATTTTGGTTTTAAATTACTCCAAAAAATCTATATTTTTTGTTTTCAACTCCAAAGTAGGTCAATAAGCTTCTTCAATTGTTTTAGTCTTAATACCAAACAAAACTGAAAATATTTCGTCTTCAAACACCAAATATATATATTTTGCGTTTTAATCACCTTAAAAACATTTACGTTTTTCGTTTCAGATAGATAAAACCAAAAATTATTTTACGCGTAATATATTAACGCATTCCTTCCTAATATTTTCAATTAATGTTTTCAATTAATATAAATAATGTAGCAAAACCTATGCGTTGAAATAGCTGTTCTACCACATAACCTGTAACATAAAATCAGCTGTCTTATAAAATCATGTGTACTTAGTTTAAGCCGAATTGGACAAAATAACTATATTGTAGGCCTTGCTTTTTTCGAGAAAAGATTTTCTTCCATATAAAACTGAAATTAATAAATTTAATTAATGAAATATTATTAGAAAAAACTATATTAACGTCAAGTGTCATCCACTACAAGGTCCAAAAAAAGAATTTGAACTTGAGTAGATGAACAAAAAGTATTTTATTAGAGATTGTTAATTTGAATAACATATTTATATATAAGGAGAGTATATATATAACTAATAGAAGGAATTGAAAGAGACATATTTTGCGTCCTAAAAACAAAGTTTCCATAAAATAAAAAATTCTCGGCCTAATACACCAGGCAAAACTTTGTTTACTAATGTAAAAACACATCTAAATGGCTACAAACGAAAGAGGTAATGACCAGCTTCTGTAGTATTTTCCATGAAACCTCTAACAGAATACTGACAGTTTGGTGTGTGATGAACACTTTAGTTTGTCCTAATTGTAGAAAATTGAACTCTTCTAAATAAAAGTTTTATTTAGAAGTGTAGATTGCACTCTTTAAAAAAGTTTTAAATTCTAACTCGCTCATTGAGTGTTACTACTTTGGTGTACGAAGAAAAAGAATTGTAATAAACAAGACAAGGGTGGAGGTATAAGAGCTAGCCAAGGATGAGGAAGGGGTAAAATAATGGCAGCGCCACTGAAGGTTCAAATACTTCAAACAGATCTACTTTCTTTCGGAGTTAAGTGAAATTTGTGGATATTGAATATTATAGTTAAAGTTATTTATTATTCACATCTAAAGAAACATACTCTCATATTTTGTCGATATACTTTCTTACAAACTACCAGGATCTAAACAGATAATAAGCCCTACATGGTATTGCTAGTATCAGAATAATAAAACTTGTATTCCAACCGTAGTACATTGAAGAGCATCTGCAACAGGTTCACTTATAAGAAAACTACAGTGACCGTCCCTTTTATTACTTTACAAATGGAGCCGTTCCTTAATATACACAAGTGTAATTACATTTATTCCTATTAGATTAACAAGATGGAAGTGAATAAAAACTTGCAAGTACATTTCCTTACGCAATAAATTTCCTAAGGCCTGGCATAAGTATTAGATAATACCTTCCCCTTATATAAATTGCATCAAGTCCGTCACAAAAACTGGTTTATGTGCTTCAAGCATCTTTAGAAGGGAAGGCGAAACGAGATACTTCCGAATAAAGTTGATAGTGGAGTAAGGCTAGAACTGTGGAAGTTCAAAACTGACTGGGTTATTTACTATTGTATATTGCGATTTCAGTGTACTTGAGACATAACATTTTCAGGAGCCTTTGGCAATAATTCACTATAGTATTTGTATATATTATAATAAGCCCTGGTGTATTCATTCTGGTCGTCAAACTAAGTTTACCCCAGAATATTTACATGGTATCCTTTACACACACAAAAATATTTTTGACTCAGGTACACGATATCCTTGACCCAGGTACACAATATCCTTGACCCATCTACACGCTATCCTTGACCCAAGTACATGCTACTCTTAAAACATGCACACGATATCATTGACCCATCTACACGATATCCTTGACCCAGGTACACTATATCCTTGACCCAGGTACACGATAACCTTAACCCAGGTAAACGATCACCTTGACCAAGGTACACGATATCCTTGACACATATACACGATACCATTGGCCCTTGTACTGGATATCCTTGACCAAGAACACGATATCCTTGACCTAGGCACACGATACCCTCATCCAGGTAAATGGTACCCTTGACCCACGCACACGACACCCTTTACCCATGTACATGATACTCTTGACAAATGCACATTTTATCCTTGACACCCATACACGATAACCTTAATCAAGGTACACAATCTCCTTGACAAGGTACACGATATCCTTGGCAAAAATACCCGATATCAATAACCCATGTACAACGAAAATCCTTGACCCAGGAACACTATATCTCTGACCCAGGCAAACGGTACCCTTGATCTATGTACATGATATACTTTTGCCACATGCAAACTATATCCTTGACACACATATACACATCCTTAACAGAAGTGCACTATATCCTTGACCCAGGCTCACACACACACGCACACACATACACACACACACATACACAAACAAACACACACACACACACACACACACATACACATACAGTCACACTCTCTCTCTCTCTCTCTCTCACACACACACACACACACACACACACACACACACACACACACACACACACACACACACACACACACACACACATACAGTCACACTCACACACACACACATACACAAACAAACACACACACACACACACACACACACACACACACATACACAGTCACACTCACACACACACACACACACACACACACACACACACACACACACACACACACACACACACACTCACACATATATATATATATATTTATATGTGTGTGTGTGTGTGTACGTATATTTATATTATCACACTTATATGTAGATAATAATATAAGCGGTATAACAATTAATAATATAACAATTAAGGTTAAAGTGAATCAGTTTAACCTAATAGCTCAAGTCGAAGATGGCATGAAATAAAAAAAAATATTATTTATGCTGAATAAACTTGAAATGTTTTTTATTTACTAGAAACACAGGCAGTGGCGATAATATAGTCATGTTAGTTTTGGGTAATATCTAGGCGAGGTAATGTGTTTGCAATAGGTTGATATTTTAGTGTTATTAATACAATTATCGGGAACTGTAAGTGTTTAGATTATTTGACGGATCTGCATTGTCTCAGTAATTATGCGTGCTCTCCCTTACGTTGTGCCGTTGCTTTTGCAACCCTCTGTTGGTTTAGGTTACGTAACAAAATAATTGGGGAAATAATTTTTAATTGCAATTTGGGTGGCGGAAGCGGTAAATCCAATGAATAAAAACTCACTTGTATATCTAACCCGTCATGGTTAACGATCTAACCAATAAACCTGAACTCAAACAACTCGTTCTGTAACCTGTAACATTCATGGATGCTACATCAAGCTTTAGCTTCAGCCAAATTTCGTTGATTTTCTCTGAAGATGATTGATTTGCATTAGAAATTTACGTTGGGATTTTAAAAAGTTTTTTTTTCATTAAGAGGTTTATCTATTCAAATAGAAGAAATAAACCAAAAGTTATTGCTTTTACTTGGATATTAATATTTTAAAAATTATTTTGTATGTGAGGGAGTGTACAACTATTCTTTGAGCTTAGTCTGTAAGCTACAGTTATAAGATAGAGTTCGTGGTAGCAACACTCACTGATGATGACGATGACTGTCATTGAAACGCGAACGTGCCAATAAATAATTAATTTGTGAGTTTTGGGTACGTCTTTTATTTATATGGAAATATTTTTTTAAAATGATTTATCTTTTTGAAGTAATAACTTGCTATGAGGAACGCGAAAAGGGAGTTGCAGCCAGTAAAATATGTAATTAATTGAAAAAAAATTGAAAAATTTTAAATTTTTATCGTTTATTGTTCTGTAATGTATGTGCTATGAGCTAACATTTATGTTAAATCAGTTTTAGTAAAGTATAAAAATTAATTGTATTTGGAAGGTTTTAGTTTATCCATTCTCTTTCCTTCCTTGCCTCATGATAGCACAACGTACTCTCTTCAAAGTATTAGACCTTAATCCCAATAAAAACATAACAATACCTTGAAATATCTGAGACTTTGTTCCATTTTTCGCTTTTTCCAGCACTTATTACGGAATATTTAAATATTTGTTTATTTTCATTTAGTTAATGGTTACGCCCCCTTATGAACTATTGCGCTTTAGTCCCACATAAATATCCGATGTAATCTTGTGTGCACTCTGAAGAATTATAGGGACTCAAGTGTTCTTTCTTTTCCTATAACCAGCAACGTTTCTAAGAATATTTGGCCTCCTTATCAGGCCTAGAACGCACATGAAAAAATACAAAAAATACATTTTCTAAACCTGAAAAGGACCGCAATATAGAATCTTTGCTAGTTTACGATAAAGTAGAGGAGTCTTGACATGTTTGAAGACGCTTAGGAATATTTGAATGTTTTTAATTATTGAAATCACAGTTATTTTGTCTGAATATTTAATGGTAGTATTGGTGCTCAACGAGCGCCGCCATGCCAAATGAAGCTATGGCTAGTACTGCATTTGTTTAAGATCGTAATTTTTACAAAATTAATTAAATAAAAATTCTTGAATATTGTAGTCCATTGCGTTCGATGAAACTTAATTAATCACTTTTACATTAATTTATGAATATCCTAACTTTATTAGTGTACATTTGTAAAAACTTACTGTGCACACATAAAAAACATAGAGACACTCGCAAAACAATACACACGCACACAAAATCATTTACTGGCACAGATATGTCGACGATATCATAACACTATACAGAGGTAACACTCGACAATGCGAATAACTCCTCACCTACACTAATAAAATACACCCAAAACTCCACTTCACCTCGGAGATTGAAACCGACCTATCCCTAAACTTCCTCGACCACAACATAACAAAAAGCCACACACAAAACACAGCTTCAACATTTACAGAAAACCCATAACGACAGACACACTTATCCACAACACCTCAAACCACCCTATCCAACACAAACACGCTGCCTTCAGATCAATGCTCCATAGACTTAAAGAAGTCCCAATGTCCACAGAAAACATTACCAAACAACTAGACATCATTAAATGTTTAGCATACACAAGTGGATACAACACCACAATAATAGATAAAATACCGCACAGTGTACAATAAAAAACACTAAAATTAACACTACAGGTAGGGAAAACAAATACATCACAATACCATACATAAACAAAACATCGAGTAAAATAGCCCACAAATTTTAAAAAACAGGATAAAAAATAGCATACAAAACTAATAAATATCTATAATATAAAATACAACATGACACCAACAACAAAGAAAAACTACAAGCACCAGGCGTATACAAACTAAACTGTACAAACTGCAACAAATTGTACATTGGGTAAACAGGTCGCAGTCTTAAACAAAGAGTCGAGGAACACAAACAGAACATCACTCAGCATTTTACAATCATATAAAGAAACAGGGCACACATACAGAGACATTTACCATAACCTAGACATCTTACACATCACCAAAAAGGACCACACTCAACACACTAGAACAATATGAAATTTAAAACCGTCATCGCTTAACCTAACAACAACTCCAAGTGGAAAACTTAAACATTGATTAAGATCACCACTGAGCGATCGAAAACGTTCTGTCTCAGGAAGTTTTTACACATTTACAAAATAAAGTTCGGATAGTCATAAGCTTTAAAAGTGAATGATTAAATATAGATTGTCTCGTCATTCCTCTAAGTGTATCCAAGATTAAAAAGACATACACTTCGATAATTACCTAATTTCAAATGAATAACTGCACCTCCCAATATGATATTAATGTTTTTGAGCTTTAAGAAAAACTGCCTTCAATAATTCAAACCACGCGCTTGTGGTCCCCTAAAAACAACTATAGCAAGTGCCCAAAACATTCGCAATATTTGGAATCATATTGCAATCGGTATTTTTGGGACTTGAGGGTACAAATAATAACCCAATTTTAAGTTCTCTCAGAACAATTTTATCCAGTTCTATATGTAGTAAATTAAAGTAATACTTTGATGCACAAATTATATAATTTATAAGTAAGGCCTATTCTTATTATTAACTAATGTAATTAAAACTTATAAATTGAAGAGCTTTTCAAATAAATAGCATATATTATCTCCAATATAATATGGCATTTAAAATCTGTTATGAAAACATAACGTAAAACCATATAAAAATAGGTGTTTAGGGAAGTAATAAGGCTCACATCACTACTGTACATCTTAGCTTCTTACTGTCATGAGATATTAATTGCATCTTTATTATTAGTCATTTAATTTAGGTGTATGAATGTTGGGTTATAAAGGTATTAGTAATTATATGTTTTGCAGAATATGGAATTATGAGCCAATAACTGTACTGCAATGTTGGCTATATATGCACTCCAACACGTCTAACTATTAGTAAGTGTAATGAGTTTAGCAGAATATGGAATTATGAGCCACTAACTGTACTGCAATGTTGGCTATATATGCACTCCAACACGTCTAACTATTCGTAAGTGTAATGAGTTTTGCAGAATATGGAATTATGAGCCACTAACTGTACTGCAATGTTGGCTATATATGCACTCGAACAAGTCTAACTATTAGTAAGTGTAATGAGTTTTACAGAATATGGAATTATGAGCCACTAACTGTACTGCAATGTTGGCTATATATGCACTCCAACACGTCTAACTATTAGTAAGTGTAATGAGTTTTGCGGAATATGGAATTATGACACACTAACTGTACTGCAATGTTGGCTATATATGCACTCCAACACGTCTAACTATTAGTAAGTGTAATGAGTTTTGCAGAATATGGAATTATGAGCCACTAACTGTACTGCAATGTTGGTTATATATGCACTCCAACACGTCTAACTATTAGTAAGTGTAATGAGTTTTGCAGAATATGGAATTATGAGCCACTAACTGTACTGCAATGTTGGTTATATATGCACTCCAACACGTCTAACTATTAGTAAGTGTTATGAGTTTTGCAGAATATGGAATTATGGGTCACTAACTGTACTGCAATGTTGGCAATATATGCACTCCAACACGTCTAACTATTAGTAAGTGTAATGAGTTTTGCAGAATATGGAATTATGAGCCACTAACTGTACTGCAATGTTGGCTATATATGCACTCGAACAAGTCTAACTATTAGTAAGTGTAATGAGTTTTGCAGAATATGGAATTATGAGCCACTAACTGTACTGCAATGTTGGCTATATATGCACTCCAACACGTCTAACTATTAGTAAGTGTTATGAGTTTTGCAGAATATGGAATTATGGGTCACTAACTGTACTGCAATGTTGGCTATATATGCACTTCAACACGTCTAACTATTAGTAAGTGTAATGAGTTTTGCAGAATATGGAATTATGAGCCACTAACTGTACTGCAATGTTGGCTATATATGCACTCCAACACGTCTAACTATTAGTAAGTGTAATGAGTTTTGCAGAATATGGAATTATGAGCCACTAACTCTACTGCAATGTTGGCTATATATGCACTTCAACACGTCTAACTATTAGTAAGTGTTATGAGTTTTGCAGAATATGGAATTATGGGTCACTAACTGTACTGCAATGTTGGCTATATATGCACTCCAACACGTCTAACTATTAGTAAGTGTAATGAGTTTTGCAGAATATGGAATTATGAGCCACTAACTGTACTGCAATGTTGGCTATATATGCACTTCAACACGTCTAACTATTAGTAAGTGTTATGAGTTTTGCAGAATATGGAATTATGGGTCACTAACTGTACTGCAATGTTGGCTATATATGCACTCGAACAAGTCTAACTATTAGTAAGTGTAATGAGTTTTGCAGAATATGGAATTATGAGCCACTAACTGTACTGCAATGTTGGCTATATATGCACTCCAACACGTCTAACTATTAGTAAGTGTAATGAGTTTTGCAGAATATGGAATTATGAGCCACTAACTGTACTGCAATGTTGGCTATATATGCACTCCAACACGTCTAACTATTAGTAAGTGTAATGAGTTTTGCAGAATATGGAATTATGACACACTAACTGTACTGCAATGTTGGCTATATATGCACTCCAACACGTCTAACTATTAGTAAGTGTAATGAGTTTTGCAGAATATGGAATTATGAGCCACTAACTGTACTGCAATGTTGGCTATATATGCACTCCAACACGTCTAACTATTAGTAAGTGTAATGAGTTTTGCAGAATATGGAATTATGACACACTAACTGTACTGCAATGTTGGCTATATATGCACTCCAACACGTCTAACTATTAGTAAGTGTTATGAGTTTTGCAGAATATGGAATTATGGGTCACTAACTGTACTGCAATGTTGGCTATATATGCACTCCAATACGTCTAACTATTAGTAAGTGTAATGAGTTTTGCAGAATATGGAATTAGGAGCCACTAACTGTACTGCAATGTTGGCTATATATTCACTCCAACACGTCTACCTAATAGATATGCTGTAAATACGTCTTCAATTGATTAGTTTATTCCTTAGCTATAATCAGACCAATGCACGCACACGCCCACACGCACTCACGCGCTTACGTGTGAAGGGGACACCGGGGCTAGTTGGTTCATCTTTTGAATATTATATTTTGACTTTTTTTTCATTCAGAGCTTACGAGTTAAATTACCACGGAGTCTTGAACTATATACAATCAGTTTCCGTAATTTTCAACTGTTTTTATTAGTTTACTAGTGATAAAAAGATATTTAATAAGGTAATATAAGGTGATGCCGGGGCAGGTTTTCGATGTGCTTGGGGTAACTTGACGCATCGTCGAAAATGGAAAGTATAGACTAGATGTAACTAAAAAGAAACTGTTATAAAATATATCTAGTACATATCATAACAAAAACTGCAGTTCTAAAAAACGTAAAATAAAATGTCACCATATGTAAAAGTTTCGTGTGCCTAAAGCTTACATATTGTGCACTGAGCCCATTCCTCATTGGGTTAATTTGTGCAAAATCTTTAAGCAAATGAAAGAAAAGGCTTCTTCATCAGAGTCACTTAAAATGACTTTCTGAAATATGTCTGTTTTCTGTTAATTTATAAACAACTGTTGTTTTAACACCCTTTTTACCTTTATCCTAAATTTTTTTATCATTTCCTCCTCACGTCTTTTAATTTAAAGTTTTGTTTCCATCTTCTTTATCATTGCGAAAGTCTTTTAAGACTGGGGAATCTGTCAATATTCCGTTGTCTCTATTTTTGTAGGTCTACATTTTTCTTTGACTTTTTTAAATGACCTAACATCTTTAGGAGTAGGTATTTTTCCAAACTGGTTTCGTCTATTTTCTGGCGGCGAAACAAGGAAAGGCGCTGAATCTACACAACACCCGGCATCTTCCCTGTCCTTTTCTGTTATGCAAGATTTAAGATATAGTAACTTATATCCAGTTATTGATATAGTAACTTAGATTTTAGTAACAATATAAAAGGGGTACGGGGTAAATAGGTGATGCGTCAACTTACCCCATCACGCCATCTTGGGTCGGACTAATTTAGCTCTCCATCAAAGTAAGTAAATGTATGGAACAGCGGATTGTTTTGTAACTTGATAAAAGGCGAATTACGTGGTTGGTGCTTAAAAACCTTAAAAGCCAGGAGCAATTTTCTTATAAAGTAATACCTCTAGTAATACAAATTTACTCACTATATTGAAAAATACAATCTCAACTACTCAGGAAACAAAGCAAATAAGAATTTAGGTATGAGATTACGTTTGCAGTGTTGTGGTACGTGGACAAATACTTTACCAGCCGGTCAGTGCTGTCAAATCACAAACATAGAATATAAAGCCACTGTGACAACTAGCCCCGGTCTCACCTACATACAAGCAACTATATATGAATTTGATGGTTAGATATAAGAAAGAAGAGACTAATGAAGAGCTTTATATGGAGTGTAACATTAACAATGACACCGACGAAGTAAAGCAAAGCAAATGGAACATTTGAAAAGTGTTTTTGGAGAATGGAACGTGTGAAATGGACTGGTAACATGAAAAATGAAGCTGTGTTAGCAAGAGTCGGCGAAGGACGAAAAGTACTGCATTGACCAGAACATTAATCCCTTTAAAGAGTGGAGGCAGAGATTTGCTGGTTCTTACAACGTTTTGAGAAAAACCCGAGAGCATTTAAGAGGCATGGATTACTCGTTCCTTTGTGCAGAGCGATCCTACATTTATGGGCTTAAAACAATAGCGTTATAGAAGTATTAAAATAATTTTTTTTTAATATTTAAAAATAGTTAAATGTGGTGGAGGATAGAGATACGGAGAGAGAGAGAGAGAGAGAGAGAGAGAGAGAGAGAGAGAGGAGACATGTTTGATTTATACCTCTCTATGTTCTGAGAACAAATACTTACAACTTTGGACCTATAAACAACATCGTTATAGAAAGAAAATGGCCGGTGCTAAAGAAAGAGCACTGCGGGGGAAGATCACATCTGAAAGAAGCTTTGTACATTTGTACTTTGTAATGGCCTTGAGAGAATCACGAACCCGTCTAGAATGAAAAGCAAACATTCTAATGAAAATTAAAGTCATACAACAGATATAATATGTAGCAGAAGTAGGAGAGATTATACAATAGAATTATACTATTTGTAGTCAATGTGTATTCTAGAATGAAGATAAAACAATCTGTAAAATTTTTGTAATCTAGAAAAAGCTTTAATTAATAAAATGTTAAAAAATTGTAATTCAACCTTCGTCAAAGTGCTCTCTTTTCTATCATTAGTTGACTAGGGTTACATAAAGATATGATGATTATTTCAATGTCGGTAAGCCCAACCAACACTGGATACAGCACGGCGCAGCGCGACGAGGATTTTACCTTCCCTCGCCGCGCCTTGCAAGATGGTTAGTATCAGCATATCCAGTTATAGTATGCTTTTGGATCTAAGAGATATTTGGATACAAATTCATAATATGACACAATTCATTTTCGTGCCATTAAAGTTGCTAGGACATCTCTACCTTTAATACCAAGTAAATTGACCAAAGCTATAACTTGTCACCCGGCCAGAATTCCCAAAATAGTCATACAATAGACAAAAGATACAGATATTTTTCTTCTTCTCATCAACATGGCTCAGCTGAAGCAGATTTTCCTGTGTATTTTATATTCCGTCGGCGGTCACGTTGGAGTGTGCTGACGTCTACATTTTATTTCTTTCTGATGCATTAACTTTATAGCGATTTGGACAAGAAATTAATAAATACTTGAAAACAAAAACTATAATAATAACCACTGTCATCCACTACAGATAACTAAAATATGTTTGAACTTGATAGGATGAATAAAAACC
>JBAIZL010000007.1:29896946-30069446 GCA_036971475.1 Prosapia bicincta
TTATCATGGAGTAACAGACTTTTAATAAATAAATAAGGGCGGAAGAAAGAATATGAGAAACAAATAAAGTAATTTATATTTAAAATAAAGAACATTGTAATATTGGGTTTGCTACTAGGAATCCATATAGGATTCCGTATTCTTCACGCTGTAAACACTTACACACGAGTGTTACAGGTTTTAAATAAAAGCTGAGTGTGTTACGTTACAATGTATCGACAATGTGGAGCGGTTATAGCGAATCGATTCGTCACTAGCCACGAGAGTTGCCTTTCCCAAAGCAGTAGGTAATTAAAAGCCGCAAATTTCCGGCTGTATTACTGTGCAATAACAGGTGTTTCTGAGGCTACACAACACGCGGGAGTGGCAGTTGTAACGCGATTAAGGGCCCCGCCGCGCCGTTGTAAATGGAATCAAATTTGCTATGCACACATTGCACGAAACGAAAGCTGTACTCTTTGCTGATGTCGATAATTTGCTACGTGAAATTTATTACAAAATACTGTACATAGAAAATCAAATTTTTAAATATAAATAAATATAACCACTTAAATCACAAAAATATTTTATTCATGTTCTGATGTACGTTTCGATTTCAAAGCAATCATTTTCAGGGGAAATTACTACAAAACTAATAGGTTTTCTCCTAGTAAACTTCCTTCTGAAGGTGATTGCTTTGCATTAGAAATGTACATGAACACATGAATAAAGAGTGTTTAAAATTACACCACTATTGTATCAAGTAATAATTACAAAAAATCAGATTGTTTGAAATATTACAATTACTACATTTATTTTCAATAGATTCACGTAGAAACAACTTTTGCGAGATTATGCTAAGAACTTCTATATCGCTGGTAGTAAGTTATGACCCAAAATGAAATTTAGAAAGCCCCCCACAAAAGAAATTTGCCTTAACAGCCTTCCTACTGTCATGGGCGGCGCATATTAATAAAAGATATATTTTAAAGTATTGAAAACTCTACCTTTTTGTTGTGGTTGTTTCATTATGAAGGTTACCTCTTTAGCTGGATCCCTTGGTCTCCGCTAGCACTGGCCCGTTTCTCCTTGTTCTCTTACGACACGCAGTCCTAATAGCTTCTCTTATTCTACTCTGGTACCTGCCTTGCTATTTTAATTAATAACGGACTGACAATGTCAAATACGTAGCGATCAGCTGATAAAAAAACTTAGACCGTACAGTGCTGCCCTCAATCGAACTATTACTAACTACTTGCGCTGTAGTCGGCTTCTTGGCGGCAATACAAAAAAACTTAGACCGTACAGTGCTGCCCTCAATCGAACTATTACTAACTACTTGCGCTGTAGTCGGCTTCTTGGCGGCAATACAAAAAAACTTAGACCGTACAGTGCTGCCCTCAATCGAACTATTACTAACTACTTGCGCTGTAGTCGGCTTCTTGGCGGCAATACAAAAAAACTTAGACCGTACAGTGCTGCCCTCAATCGAACTATTAGTAACTACTTGCGCTGTAGTCAGCTTCTTGGCGGCAATACAAAAAAACTTAGACCGTACAGTGCTGCCCTCAATCGAACTATTAGTAACTACTTGCGCTGTAGTCGGCTTCTTGGCGGCAATACAAAAAAACTTAGACCGCACAGTGCTGCCCTCAATTGAACTATTAGTAACTACTTGCGCTGTAGTCGGCTTCTTGGCGGCAATACAAAAAAACTTAGACCGTACAGTGCTGCCCTCAATCGAACTATTACTAACTACTTGCGCTGTAGTCGGCTTCTTGGCGGCAATACAAAAAAACCTTAGACCGTACAGTGCTGCCCTCAATCGAACTATTACTAACTACTTGCGCTGTAGTCGGCTTCTTGGCGGCAATACAAAAAAACTTAGACCGTACAGTGCTGCCCTCAATCGAACTATTACTAACTACTTGCGCTGTAGTCGGCTTCTTGGCGGCAATACAAAAAAACTTAGACCGTACAGTGCTGCCCTCAATCGAACTATTACTAACTACTTGCGCTGTAGTCGGCTTCTTGGCGGCAATACAAAAAAACTTAGACCGTACAGTGCTGCCCTCAATCGAACTATTAATAACTACTTGCGCTGTAGTCGGCTTCTTGGCGGCAATACAAAAAACTTAGACCGTACAGTGCTGCCCTCAATCGAACTATTAGTAACTACTTGCGCTGTAGTCGGCATCTTGGCGGCAATACAAAAAAACTTAGACCGCACAGTGCTGCCCTCAATCGAACTATTAGTAACTACTTGCGCTGTAGTCGGCTTCTTGGCGGCAATACAAAAAAACTTAGACCGTACAGTGCTGCCCTCAATCGAACTATTAGTAACTACTTGCGCTGTAGTCGGCTTCTTGGCGGCAATACAAAAAAACTTAGACCGTACAGTGCTGCCCTCAATCGAACTATTACTAACTACTTGCGCTGTGGTCGGCTTCTTGGCGGCAATACAAAAAAACTTAGACCGTACAGTGCTGCCCTCAATCGAACTATTACTAACTACTTGCGCTGTAGTCGGCTTCTTGGCGGCAATACAAAAAAACTTAGACCGTACAGTGCTGCCCTCAATCGAACTATTACTAACTACTTGCGCTGTAGTCGGCTTCTTGGCGGCAATACAAAAAAACTTATACCGTACAGTGCTACCCTCAATCGAACTATTACTAACTACTTGCGCTGTAGTCGGCTTCTTGGCGGCAATACAAAAAAACTTAGACCGTACAGTGCTGCCCTCAATCGAACTATTAGTAACTACTTGCGCTGTAGTCAGCTTCTTGGTGGCAATACAAAAAAACTTAGACCGTACAGTGCTGCCCTCAATCGAACTATTAGTAACTACTTGCGCTGTAGTCGGCTTCTTGGTGGCAATACAAAAAAACTTAGACCGTACAGTGCTGCCCTCAATCGAACTATTAGTAACTACTTGCGCTGTAGTCGGCTTCTTGGCGGCAATACAAAAAAACTTAGACCGCACAGTGCTGCCCTCAATTGAACTATTAGTAACTACTTGCGCTGTAGTCGGCTTCTTGGCGGCAATACAAAAAAACTTAGACCGTACAGTGCTGCCCTCAATCGAACTATTACTAACTACTTGCGCTGTAGTCGGCTTCTTGGCGGCAATACAAAAAAACCTTAGACCGTACAGTGCTGCCCTCAATCGAACTATTACTAACTACTTGCGCTGTAGTCGGCTTCTTGGCGGCAATACAAAAAAACTTAGACCGTACAGTGCTGCCCTCAATCGAACTATTACTAACTACTTGCGCTGTAGTCGGCTTCTTGGCGGCAATACAAAAAAACTTAGACCGTACAGTGCTGCCCTCAATCGAACTATTAATAACTACTTGCGCTGTAGTCGGCTTCTTGGCGGCAATACAAAAAACTTAGACCGTACAGTGCTGCCCTCAATCGAACTATTAGTAACTACTTGCGCTGTAGTCGGCATCTTGGCGGCAATACAAAAAAACTTAGACCGCACAGTGCTGCCCTCAATCGAACTATTAGTAACTACTTGCGCTGTAGTCGGCTTCTTGGCGGCAATACAAAAAAACTTAGACCGTACAGTGCTGCCCTCAATCGAACTATTAGTAACTACTTGCGCTGTAATCGGCTTCTTGGCGGCAATACAAAAAAACTTAGACCGTACAGTGCTGCCCTCAATCGAACTATTACTAACTACTTGCGCTGTGGTCGGCTTCTTGGCGGCAATACAAAAAAACTTAGACCGTACAGTGCTGCCCTCAATCGAACTATTACTAACTACTTGCGCTGTGGTCGGCTTCTTGGCGGCAATACAAAAAAACTTAGACCGTACAGTGCTGCCCTCAATCGAACTATTAGTAGCTACTTGCGCTGTAGTCGGCTTCTTAGCGGCAATACAAAAAACTTAGACCGTACAGTGCTGCCCTCAATCGAACTATTAGTAACTACTTGCGCTGTAGTCGGCATCTTGGCGGCAATACAAAAAAACTTAGACCGTACAGTGCTGCCCTCAATCGAACTATTAGTAACTACTTGCGCTGTAGTCGGCTTCTTGGCGGCAATACAAAAAAACTTAGACCGTACAGTGCTGCCCTCAATCGAACTATTACTAACTACTTGCGCTGTAGTCGGCTTCTTGGCGGCAATACAAAAAAACTTAGACCGTACAGTGCTGCCCTCAATCGAACTATTACTAACTACTTGCGCTGTGGTCGGCTTCTTGGCGGCAATACAAAAAAACTTAGACCGTACAGTGCTGCCCTCAATCGAACTATTACTAACTACTTGCGCTGTGGTCGGCTTCTTGGCGGCAATACAAAATAACTTAGACCGTACAGTGCTGCCCTCAATCGAACTATTAGTAGCTACTTGCGCTGTAGTCGGCTTCTTAGCGGCAATACAAAAAAAACGTAGACCGTATATAGAATATTGAGAATATATTCGGATATTTGAATGCTATAAATAGAATAAAATTAAATAATATTATAGGTGGTGTGTCTTAGGTAGATTGCGCTAGTAACCACTTTAACCACTGTCCAACAGGGTTAATGTCGGAGACCTTGTATTTATGAGAGCATCACTAATGATGATTACCGAGACTGAACTAGTGTTAGAGATGCCTTAATTTTCACCTTTGATATATTATACATATTTACCACCTAAAATCTCTTGTTTCTACTACTAACAAAAATTTTTAGGCACTTTTATATAAATATTTAGTGTAGAAGGAAAAGGTTAAGATGATTGCAATATAAAGGTAGAGTCTATGCATAAGGTATTAGACTATGCATAAATATTAGTATATCTACGGTACAAGTTTAACAGCGTAATATCAGCGTGTATTTTTGTATGTAATATGTTCCATAAAGAGAGCGTGGATTTTGAAAGAGCATTACCAAAATATTGTGCAAGATAACTAAATCTGAAAGTCAAATGAGTAAGTATAGTTTACCATATGCTCCATGAGATGAATATGTTCTCAGACGAAGCTAAATTCCTCACAAGTGTGTTGCTAATCGTGCCAACTGTCGGATATGGTTTCAGAACAACCTAACGTTGTGACGGAACATGTGCGCGTCTCCCAAATGTGAACGTGAGATGTGGCTTAATGTATGACCAAGTAATACGACATTTCTTTTTCGCCGAAAAAACTATTCATAATATAATTTATCTTGATATGCCAGGGAAATGTTCCAATAATGTTTTACCGAAAGTATTTATTATTAAAATTTAATTAAAGTATATTTAATTATTAAATAATAATAATTATCATATATTCAATGTAAATATTTAGTAGCCGTGGTTGAAAATTTGACATTGCCCAAATCTAGTTCTTAGTTTTGTTAAATCATTATAGGTTATGTTTAGTTTTTTCAATTAAGTTTAATTTGTGTAGCATCACTGAGGATGATGACAAATTGTATTTGAGGAGCGTATGATAATAAAGTTTCCATGTTTGTAGCATATTTATTCTTTTATTTATAACTTTCACTCAAAAGCCAGCTCGAATATTGTTTATAAAGGTAACATATGATTAAGAGTTTGTTTTTTTCTCTAAATTTGACATTCAAACCATTTAGTTATTTTCAGCAGTCCTTCTGTAACGCTCGTTCCAAATCATCACATACTTTCTGGAACACTCTGTATTCTTACATGTGGTCATAAAATGTGTTTTCATTTAGCTCTTACACCCAACGTATTCGTCAAGATTATCAGTAATATAAAAGTCAATAAACGGGTAATATATACGAGTGCTTCCATACATCGCGAGGCACGGGTACTGCTCAGACCCCGCTCTTACATAATGCATGTCTCACATCTCTTTAGAAACGATAAAATCACCTCGATAGGAAACAGGGATCTTATCAGGCCCGCCAGATGGAGAACCAAATCCACGCGTCTACCACTAAAATTCTTATAATTTTCACTGTACCGTATGGGCTAAACTAAACAATACTGAAACAGTTGTATGATTTTATTTTATTTCATTTCCCTTTATTTCCATAGTTTTCTATGCACTAGTTAGCACCATGTCGGCAAAAACTAACCTCAAATGAGACACGTCAACACGAGTATGCGACAACAATCAAAAGTCGGCGCAGCTGTTCGAGAAGGCAACTACAGCTGGTTCAGTTTCAGTACTGTTTATTTTGGCGCAAACGGTAAACCACGGAAAAGTTTTTATCGAAAAAAGAATCATATGAATGCAAGCATCAGTCACAGAAACCAATGTGAATACCCGTTTTATTGTTTTATTAGACATTTGCGCTGAATTCGGACTTTATTTCGACATCCATAAAGAATGAAATTTCCCACAAGGAATCCTCTTTCTGTGACTTTTGTTGAGCCTTTAATTTGGGAGCAAGGTTTATTTAATGGAAGCCGTGTATACTCTTGAGAGATCTACACACGGCTTTATTTAAAGTACCAAGTCTTTGAGTTAATTTCTTAGTACTTGATAAGTTATTTGCATAGATACGATATTGTTTGAATATTTGTAGTGAATAGCTTTTGCTGGCGTGGCCCCATTACATCCGTCCCAAGACACGCTGTGATAGCACATAAGGCCCTAAAGCGGTTTAATTACGCACGTTATGTTACTTTATTTATTGTACATTATTAGGTTAAAATGTTATTAAATAATTTTATAAGTTAAATATATTATTTATTTATATTTCGATAAATCTTACTACAAAGAATTCAATGTAATGATATAGGTTGTATATTTTTATTCCAATTTTGGAAATTAAAAACATCGGTAGGCGCATCTGGAAGTTTGAGGTCCAATTTCAAATAAATAAATTTAATAAAATTTTTATTCTTTAAATTTTTCAATATTTAATAAAGGCTTTCTATTACTACTTTTTTTTACTACATTCGATAGATTCTATTAAAATTTCTGTTAAGTATATTCTTCAATCAAATTATTCACGTCTACTGATCCCACTTACCCCATTGTTTACAAATAACTTTATATTCATGCCATAACCATAAGACCGTAGCAATGATTGTTAAATCATGCCTTACTAATTTAACAAAATTATTAAATTGTTTATAAATTACACGAAACTATGTCAATTTAAGAGTTGGGAGTGCGGTTTGTAATCACCCATAATTCAATATGATGTAATAAATAAATTTAATTTTTATTTATAGTCATTTTTTCAGTTCTAATGACACTTTTGTGTTCCTGCAAATACTCTGAAGCTTTTAGCTTTTATACTTTGATTTAAAGTAGATTAGGAATGGGTTTGTGGTAGGTTAGGGGTGCGGTGTTGTCAGATCGTAATTTCTCCAATTCCGCGCCGTGCATCATACAAAACTTAATAAAAACTTCCACTTAAATCAAGTTTTAAAGCACTTAGAGTGGGAATTAAATTTTGAAACTTGGCAGGTATAAGCAGCATGATTCCCTCATTCAGAATATTAAACCATAAAGGTAATATTTTGTTTGAAAGAACGTTAAAAAATTAGATTTAATAAGAGTTGTACTTTAACAAACATAAAAAAGTTAGTAAGCGACTAGTTTTCGTATTTGTTGGTTAAAACTTTTTGTAAGCATAAACGTTAGAGATAATTAGTTAGGTTTTATTATGCTTTTTATTTCATGTTGGTAGGACCTTTGGTTTGCTGCTAGTAAAGTGGTAAAGTGAAAAGTTTTTAAACGCTGCGCGTCACATTTTCGCCGAGTACTGCAGGCCTATACTCGTACGTAGATTGCGGCTTTTGTTCCTGTATGCATATATTTTTAAGTATTTCTTGATAAAAATAATTTTAACTTATGTAAATAATTACATTTTTACATACAAATTAAAATGTATTTAACTAGATAATTTAAAGGTTCTCTATTATTATTAAAAATAGAATACTTTATCTTTTGTATTAATGTGAGAGAGTTTGTGTCAGCTACCAGGTACCATTTGTTTGTAGTATGTTCTATAATTATTATTATTAGATGTTATAAAAATTATTAAAATCAATTGTCATCAACTATAGGTTTAAAAAATGTATTTGAAGTTGATTGGAAGAATAAAAACGTATTTCATTAACGATTGAAAATGTCTAAAAGATATATATATAGATAAAAGGAGAGTGTGAGGTAATAGAAAGAATTTAAAAACATTCTGAGTTTTGAAAAAGACTGTTGAAGGGAAGCAAAGCTGAAAATGCAGAATGAAGCAAGCTACACCACTAGTAACTCACTGTACCACAGCTACATTAAGACTGAGCGAGGAACGGAAGTTTAACAACGACTTGGCAACAAGGCCCACCCATGCAGCGAGATGTGAGCCACCGATCGCTCAGAAGCCCCACTCTCTCTGGTTGATTTCGCCTACGTATAATCCTATTGTGTTTTAAATCCAACCATAACACACTAGTCGATAATGTACCTCGCTCGAAACTTGCTTTTATATATATTATAATGCATATGTATGGGGAATGGAATGACGCAAGACAGGGCAAAAGATGGTGGATACACTACTAGATACTATACAATGTATATTCAGCTGTAAAACTTAAGTAACAGTGTTACTTACAATAAGCTGGAAGTCTTATTGCGTGCTTTTCGCATAATCTCCTCACCTCACTGCGCCCCATACACCGGCATTCTAGTAAGTGAACGAGATCATTTCTGATTTTCTGGCTTACAAAAAGAGTCATGTATTTAGCAATACAGAATGTACGATCTCGTTGTAGAGTGACGAATCTTAGTAATTGCGACAGTGATTCGAGTGACAAATCTTAGTAATTGCGACAGTGATTCGAGTGACGAATCTTAGTAATTGCGACAGTGATTCGAGTGACGAATCTTAGTAGTTGCGACAGTGAGTCGAGTGGCGAATCTTAGTAATTGCGACAGTGATTCGAGTGACGAATCTTAGTAATTGCGACAGTGATTCGAGTGACGAATCTTAGTAATTGCGACAGTGATTCGAGTGACAAATCTTAGTAATTGCGACAGTGATTCGAGTGACGAATCTTAGTAGTTGCGACAGTGAGTCGAGTGGCGAATCTTAGTAATTGCGACAGTGATTCGAGTGACGAATCTTAGTAATTGCGACAGTGATTCGAGTGACGAATCTTAGTAGTTGCGACAGTGAGTCGAGTGGCGAATCTTAGTAATTGCGACAGTGATTCGAGTGACGAATCTTAGTAGTTGCGACAGTGAGTCGAGTGGCGAATCTTAGTAGTTGCGACAGTGAGTCGAGTGGCGAATCTTAGTAGTTGCGACAGTGAGTCGAGTGGCGAATCTTAGTAATTGCGACAGTGATTCGAGTGACGAATCTTAGTAGTTGCGACAGTGAGTCGAGTGTCGAATCTTAGTAGTTGCGACAGTGAGTCGAGTGGCGAATCTTAGTAATTGCGACAGTGATTCGAGTGACGAATCTTAGTAGTTGCGACAGTGAGTCGAGTGGCGAATCTTAGTAGTTGCGACAGTGAGTCGAGTGGCGAATCTTAGTAATTGCGACAGTGATTCGAGTGACGAATCTTAGTAGTTGCGACAGTGAGTCGAGTGGCGAATCTTAGTAGTTGCGACAGTGAGTCGAGTGGCGAATCTTAGTAGTTGCGACAGTGAGTCGAGTGGCGAATCTTAGTAATTGCGACAGTGATTCGAGTGACGAATCTTAGTAGTTGCGACAGTGAGTCGAGTGGCGAATCTTAGTAGTTGCGACAGTGAGTCGAGTGGCGAATCTTAGTAATTGCGACAGTGATTCGAGTGACGAATCTTAGTAATTGCGACAGTGATTCGAGTGACGAATCTTAGTAGTTGCGACAGTGAGTCGAGTGGCGAATCTTAGTAATTGCGACAGTGATTCGAGTGACGAATCTTAGTAATTGCGACAGTGATTCGAGTGACGAATCTTAGTAGTTGCGACAGTGAGTCGAGTGGCGAATCTTAGTAATTGCGACAGTGATTCGAGTGACGAATCTTAGTAATTGCGACAGTGATTCTCAAACTATATAACTAAATCATAACCCTACTTCGATCATAGTAGAACTATTACTATTGTAAGTGAGTGAAGTTTTCAAATATCCCATTTTATATTTTGAAAGTGCACATGATCTAATGTGGTTTATAAACATATCATTTAATGGTTTCTAGGTTATGAAGCAATGGTTTTGCAATACCTGAAACAATTCTATTGGTTACGACACCGATATAAGATTGTTACATAGCATATTTTATAATATTTGTATTTATTAGTAAAATCAAACGTTAAGTAAAGTTAAAATTTCAAAACTAAATACACCCTAACGCATCAGAAACTAAAATAAAAGTTTGGCTTTGCATAATGTTGTTAAAATAAAAGTTTAGCTTTACGATATGTTATTAGAATAAAAGATTAGCTTTACGATATGTTACTAAAATAAAAGTTTACCCTTACGATATGTCTTTAAAATAAAGGTTTGGATTTACGATATGTGATTAAGATAATAGTTTAGCTTTACGATATGTTATTAGAATAAAAGATTAGCTTTACGATATGTTACTAAAATAAAAGTTTACCCTTACGATATGTCTTTAAAATAAAGGTTTGGATTTACGATATGTGATTAAGATAATAGTTTAGCTTTACGATATGTTATTAATTTGAAAATTGAGCTTTACGATATGTTATTAAAATCAAAGTTTGGCTTTACGGTATGTCATTAATGTGAAAGTTTTGCTTTACGATATGCTATTAAAATAAAAGTTAAGCCCTACGATGTGTTATTAAAATAAAAGTTTAGCTTTATGATATGTTATTAAAATAAAAGTTTGGCTTTACGATATGTTATTAATGGGAAAGTTTAGCTTTACAATATGTTATTAAAATAAAAGTTTAGCCCTACTATGTGTTATTAAAATAAAAGTTTAGCTTTATGATATGTTAATAAAATAAAAGTTTGGCTTTACGATATGTTATTAATGTGAAAGTTTAGCTTTACAATATGTTATTAAAATAAAAGTTTAGCCCTACTATGTGTTATTAAAATAAAAGTTTAGCTTTATGATATGTTAATAAAATAAAAGTTTGGCTTTACGATATGTTATTAATGTGAAGGTTTAGCTTTACAATATGTTATTAAAATAAAAGTTTGGCTTTACGATATTTTATTAATGTTAAAGTTTAGCTTTACGACATGTTATTAATGTAAACGTTTAGCTTTACGATATGCTATTAAAATAAAAGTTTAGACTTACGATATGTTATTAAAATAAAAGTTTAGCTTTACGATAGGTTATTAAAATTAAAGTTTAGCTTTACGATATATTATTAAAATTAAGGTTTAGCCTTACGATATGCTAATAATATTAAACTTTAGCTTTAGGTTAAATTATTAAAATAATAGTTTAGCTTTACGATGTTTTATTAAAATTAAAGTTTAGCCCTACGATAAGTTACTATAAATAAATTTTAGTTTTATAATATGCTAATAAAATTAAAATTTATCTTTACGATATGCTAATAATATTAAACTTTAGCTTTAGGTTTAGTTATTAAAATAAAAGTTTAGCTATGCCATATGTTAATAACATAAGAGTTTAGCTTTACGATATATTATTAAAATTAAATATTAGGTTTACGATATATTAATAAAATAAAAGATTAGCTTTGCCATATGTTTTTAAAATAAAAGATTAGCTTTGCCATATGTTAATAACATAGAAGTTTAGCTTTACGATATATTATTAAAATAAAAGATTAGCTTTACGATATGCTAATAAAATTAAACTTTAGCTTTACGATATGTTATTAAAATAAAGTCTACTGTGGAAGGAGTGATCGACTGAGAGTCTGAGGTAAGTCCAGCTTCCGTAAAGCAAATAGATCATATTACCCTTAGATAGTCTATCAATACGAGAACCAATCTAGTGATAGTCCATGCACGAACCCATTTAGTAATCGGTCATGTGAAAACCCAACTAGTGATAGGTTATGCGACAACCTATCTAGGGGTAGATCATGCAAAAACCCATCTAGTGATAGTCCATGCACAAACTCATTTAGTGATAGGTGTTGCGACAACCTATCTAGTGGTAGGCCATGTCAAAACCCAAGAATTGATAGTCCATGCACTAACCCATTTAGAGATTGGTCATGTGAGAACCAATCAAGTGATACGTCACGCGACAACCTATCTAGGGGAAGGCAATGCAAAAACCCATCTAGTGATAGTCCACGCACGAATCCATTTAGTGATTGGTCATGTGAGAACCCATCTAGCGATAGGTTATGCGAAAACCTATCTAGAGGTATTCAATGCAAAAACCCATCTAGTGATGCTCTATGCACGAACCCATTTAGTGATTAGTCATGAGAGAACCCATCTAGTGATAGGTCATGCGACAACCTATCTAGAGGTAGGCAATGCAAAAACCCATCTAGTGATTGTCTATGCACGAACCGATTTAGTGATTGGTCATGATAGGACCCATCTAGTGATAGGTTATGACACAATCTATCTAGAGGTAGGCTATGCAAAAACACAACAAGTGATAGTCCATGCACGAACCCATTTAGTGAATGATCATGTGAAATCCCATCTAGAGGTAGGCTATGCAAAAACCCATCTAAGTAATAATCCATGAACAAACCTATTTAGTGATTGGTCATGAGTGAACCCATCTAGTGATATGTCACGCGACAACCTATCTAGAGGTAGGCAATGCAAAAACCCATCTTGTGATAGTCCATGCACGAACCCATTTTGTGATTGGTCATGGGACAACCCATCTAGTGAAAGGTTATGCGACAACTTATCTAGTGGTAAGCCATGCAAAAATCCATCTAGTGATAGTTCATGCACGAAACCATTTAGTGATTGGTCATGTGAAACCCCCTCTAGTGATATGTCATGCAACAACCTGTCAAGTTGTAAGTCGAACGTTAACTTATCTAGTAATAACACATAGGACAGACTATAAGGCAACATAAACATGTTGTAAGACAACGTAGTGATAGGCAAATACAAAGTAGGAGTAGACCATATTACAACGCAGTGGTGAGGTCATAAGAGAATGTTGTGATAGACAACATACAAAGTATTGATAGGCCATATTAGAACGCAGTGGTGAAGTCATTAGAGAATGTAGTGATAGGCAAACACAAGGTAGAGGTAGACCATATTAGAACGCAGTGGTGAAGTCATAAACCAATGTAGTGGTAGGGAAACACAAAGTAGGGGTAGGCCATATTAGAACGCAGTGGTGAAGTCATAAACCAATGTAGTGATAGGAAAATACAAAGTAGGGGTAGGCCATATTAGAACGCAGTGGTGAAGGCATAAACCAATGTAGTGATAGGAAAATACAAAGTAGGGGTAGGCCATATTAGAACGCAGTGGTGAAGTCATTAGAGAATGTAGTGATAGGCAAACACAAGGTAGAGGTAGACCATATTAGAACGCAGTGGTGAAGTCATAAACCAATGTAGTGGTAGGGAAACACAAAGTAGGGGTAGGCTATATTAGAACGCAGTGGTGAAGTCATTAGAGAATGTAGTGATAGGCAAACACAAGGTAGAGGTAGACCATATTAGAACGCAGTGGTGAAGTCATAAACCAATGTAGTGGTAGGGAAACACAAAGTAGGGGTAGGCTATATTAGAACGCAGTGGTGAAGTCATTAGAGAATGTAGTGATAGGCAAACACAAGGTAGAGGTAGACCATATTAGAACGCAGTGGTGAAGTCATAAACCAATGTAGTGGTAGGGAAACACAAAGTAGGGGTAGGCTATATTAGAACGCAATGGTGAAGGCATAACACAATGTAGTGATAGACAAACACAAAGTAGTGGTAGGTCATATTAAAACGCAGTGGTGAAGTTGTAAGACAATTTAGTGATAGGCAAACACACAAAGTAGGGATAGACCCTATTAAAAGGCAATGGTGAAGTCATAAGAGAATGAAGTGATAGGCCAACAAAAAGTAGTTATATGAGAATGCAGTGGTGAATCAAAAGACAATGTAGTGATTGGCGAACTCAAAGTTGTGGTAGACCATATTAGAACGCAGTTGTGAAGTCATAAGACAATGTAGTGATTTGCGAACTCAAAGTTGTGGTAGACCATATTAGAACGCAGTTGTGAAGCCATAAGACAATGTAGTGTTAGGCAAACACAAGGTAGTGGTAGGCCATATTAGAACGCAGTTGTGAAGTCATAAGACAATGTAGTGTTAGGCAAACACAAGGTAGTGGTAGGCCATATTAGAACTCAGTTGTGAAGTCATAAGACAATGTAGTGATATTCAAACACAAAGTAGGGGTAGGCCATATTAGAACGCAGCGATGAAGTCATAAGACAATGTAGTGATAGGCAAACACAAAGTAGTGGTAGGCCATATTAGAACCCAGTGGTGAAGTCATAAGACAATGTAGTGATAGGCAAACACAAAGTAGTGGTAGGCCATATTAGAACCCAGTGGTGAAGTCATAAGACAATGTAGTGATAGGCAAACACAAAGTAGTGGTAGGCCATATTAGAACGCAGTTGTGAAGTCATAAGACAATGTAGTGTTAGGCAAACACAAGGTAGTGGTAGGCCATATTAGAACTCAGTTGTGAAGTCATAAGACAATGTAGTGATAGGCAAACACAAAGTAGGGGTAGGCCATATTAGAACGCAGTGATGAAGTAATAAGAAAATGTAGTAATAGGCAAACACAAAGTAGTGGTAGGCCATATTAGAACCCAGTGGTGAAGTCATAAGACAATGTAGTGATAGGCAAACACAAAGTATGGGCAGACCATATTAGAACCCAGTGGTGAAGTCATAAGACAATGTAGTGATAGGCAAACACAAAGTATGGGCAGACCATATTAGAACCCAGTGGTGAAGTCATAAGACAATGTAGTGATAGGCAAACACAAAGTATGGGCAGACCATATTAGAACGCAGTGATGAAGTCATAAGACAATGTAGTATTAGGCAAGCACAAAGTAGGGGTAGGCCATATTAGAACTCAGTTGTGAAGTCATAAGACAATGTAGTGATAGGCAAACACAAAGTAGGGGTAGGCCATATTAGAACGCAGTGATGAAGTCATAAGAAAATGTAGTGATAGGCAAACACAAAGTAGTGGTAGGCCATATTAGAACCCAGAGGTGAAGTCATAAGACAATGTAGTGATAGGCAAACACAAAGTAGTGGTAGGCCATATTAGAACTCAGTTGTGAAGTCATAAGACAATGTATTGATAGGCAAACACAAAGTAGTGGTAGGCCATATTAGAACCCAGTGGTGAAGTCATAAGACAATGTAGTGATAGGCAAACACAAAGTAGGGGTAGGCCATATTAGAACCCAGTGGTGAAGTCATAAGACAATGTAGTGATAGGCAAACACAAAGTAGTGGTAGGCCATATTAGAACCCAGTGGTGAAGTCATAAGACAATGTAGTGATAGGCAAACACAAAGTAGTGGTAGGCCATATTAGAACCCAGTGGTGAAGTCATAAGACAATGTAGTGATAGGCAAACACAAAGTAGGGGTAGGCCATATTAGAACTCAGTTGTGAAGTCATAGGACAATGTAGTGATAGGCAAACACAAAGTAGTGGTAGGCCATATTAGAACCCAGTGGTGAAGTCATAAGACAATGTAGTGATAGGCAAACACAAAGTATGGGCAGACCATATTAGAACGCAGTGATGTAGTCATAAGACAATGTAGTGATAGGCAACACACAAAGTAGTGATAGGCCATATTAGAACTCAGAGGGGAAGTCATAAGATAATGTAGTGATAAGCAAACACAAAGTAGGACTAGGCCGTATTAGAACGAAGTGGTGAAGTCATAATTGTATGTAGTGATAGGGAAACACAAAGTAGGGGTAGTCCATATTAGAACGCCGTGGTGAAGTCATTAGAGAATGTAGTGATAGGCAAACACAAGGTAGTGGTAGACCATATTAGAACGCAGTGGTGAAGTCATAGGACCATGTAGTGATAAGCAAACACAAAGTTGGGGTAGGATATATTAGAACGCAGTGGTGAAGACATAAGACACTATAGTGATAGACAAAAACAAAGTAGTGGTAGGCCATAATAAAACGCAGTGTTGAAGTCATAAGAGAATGTAGTGATATGATATATGAGAATGCAGTGTTGAATCAAAAGACAATGTAGTGATGGACAAAGTCAAAGTTGTGGTAGGCCATATTAAAACGCAGTGATGCAGTCATAAGACAATGCAGTGATAGGTCAACACAAAGTAGTGAAAGGCCATATTAGAACGCAGTTGTGAAGTCATAAGGCAATGTAGTGTTAGGCAAACACAAAGTATGGGTAGGACATATTAGAACGCAGTGATGAAGTCATAGGACAATGTAGTGATAGGTAAACACAAAGTAGGGGCAGACCATATTAGAATGCAGTGGTGAAGTCATAAGACAATGTAGTGATAGGCAACACACAAAGTAGTGATAGGCCATATAGAACTCAGAGGGGAAGTCATAAGACAATGTAGTGATAAGCAAACACAAAGTAGGACTAGGCCGTTTTAGAACGAAGTGGTGAAGTCATAATTGTATGTAGTGATAGGGAAACACAAAGTAGGGGTAGTCCATATTAGAAGGCAGTGGTGAAGTCATAGGACCATGTAGTGATAGGCAAACACAAAGTTGGGGTAGGCCATATTAAAACGCAGTGATGCAGTCATAAGACAATGTAGTGTTAGGCAAACACAAAGTAGTGGTAGGCCATATTAGAACCCAGTGGTGAAGTCATAAGGCAATGTAGTGTTAGGCAAACACAAGGTAGTGGTAGACCATATTAGAACGCAGTGGTGAAGTCATAGGATCATGTAGTGATAAGCAAACACAAAGTTGGGGTAGGATATATTAGAACGCAGTGGTGAAGACATAAGACACTATAGTGATAGACAAAAACAAAGTAGTGGTAGGCCATATTAAAACGCAGTGGTGAAGTTGTAAGACAATTTAGTGATAGGCAAACACACAAAGCAGGGGTTGACCATATTAAAAGGCAATGGTGAAGTCATAAGAGAATGTAGTGATATGATATATGAGAATGCAGTGGTGAATCGAAAGACAATGTAGTGATGGACAAAGTCAAAGTTGTGGTAGGCCATATTAAAACGCAGTGATGCAGTCATAAGACAATGCAGTGATAGGCCAACACAAAGTAGTGAAAGGCCATATTAGAACGCAGTTGTGAAGTCATAAGGCAGTGTAGTGTTAGGCAAACACAAAGTTGTGGTAGGCCATATTAGAACGCAGCTGTGAAGTCATAAGACAATGTAGTGTTAGGCAAACACAAAGTATGGGTAGGACATATTAGAACGCAGTGATGAAGTCATAGGACAATGTAGTGATAGGCAAACACAAAGTAGGGGCAGACCATATTAGAACGCAGTGGTGAAGTCATAAGACAATGTAGTGATAGGCAACACACAAAGTAGTGATAGGCCATATAGAACTCAGAGGGGAAGTCATAAGACAATGTAGTGATAAGCAAACACAAAGTAGGACTAGGCCGTATTAGAACGAAGTGGTGAAGTCATAATTGTATGTAGTGATAAGGAAACACAAAGTAGGGGTAGTCCATATTAGAAGGCAGTGGTGAAGTCATAGGACCATGTAGTGATAGGCAAACACAAAGTTGTGGTAGGCCATATTAGAACGCAGTTGTGAAGTCATAAGACAATGTAGTGATAGGGAAACACAAAATAGGGGTAGGCCATATTAGAACGCAGTGGTGAAGTTGTAAGACAATTTAGTGATAGGCAAACGCACAAAGCAGGGGTTGACCATATTAAAAGGCAATGGTGAGGTCATAAGAGAATGTTGTGATTTGATATATGAGAATGCAGTGGTGAATCAAAAGACAATGTGGTGATGGGCAAAGTCAAAGTTGTGGTAGGCCATATTAAGACGCAGTGATGCAGTCATAAGACAATGCAGTGATAGGTAACACACAAAGTAGGGGTAGATCATATTAAAAGGCAATGGTGAAGTCATAAGAGAATTTTGTGATTTGATATTTGAGAATGCAGTGGTGAATCAAAAGACAATGTGGTGATGGGCAAAGTCAAAGTTGTGGTAGGCCATATTAAGACGCAGTGATGCAGTCATAAGGCAATGTAGTGTTAGGCAAACACAAAGTTGTGGTAGGACATATTAGAACGCAGTTGTGAAGTCATAAGACAATGTAGTAATAGGGAAACACAAAATAGGGGTAGGCCATATTAGAACGCAGTGGTGAAGTCATTAGAGAATGTAGTGTTAGGCAAACACAAAGTTGTGGTAGGACATATTAGAACGCAGTTGTGAAGTCATAAGACAATGTAGTGATAGGGAAACACAAAGTTGTGGTAGGCCATATTAGAACGCAGTGATGTAGTCATAAGACAATGTAGTGTTAGGCAAACACAAGGTAGTGGTAGGCCATATTAGAACGCAGTTGTGAAGTCATAAGACAATGTAGTGTTAGGCAAACACAAAGTTGTGGTAGGCCATATTAGAACGCAGTGGTGAAGTCATAAGACAATGTAGTGTTAGGCAAACACAAAGTTGTGGTAGGCTATATTAGAACGCAGTGATGTAGTCATAAGACAATGTAGTGTTAGGCAAACACAAGGTAGTGGTAGGCCATATTAGAACGCAGTTGTGAAGTCATAAGACAATGTAGTGTTAGGCAAACACAAAGTAGGGGTAGGCCATATTAGAACGCAGTTGTGAAGTCAGAAGACAATGTAGTGTTAGGCAAACACAAAGTAGGGGTAGGCCATATTAGAACCCAGTGGTGAAGTCATAAGACAATGTAGTGTTAGGCAAACACAAAGTAGGGGTAGGCCATATTAGAACCCAGTGGTGAAGTCATAAGACAATGTAGTGTTAGGCAAACACAAAGTTGTGGTAGGCCATATTAGAACGCAGTGATGTAGTCATAAGACAATGTAGTGTTAGGCAAACACAAGGTAGTGGTAGGCCATATTAGAACGCAGTTGTGAAGTCATAAGACAATGTAGTGTTAGGCAAACACAAAGTTGTGGTAGGCCATATTAGAACGCAGTGGTGAAGTCATAAGACAATGTAGTGTTAGGCAAACACAAAGTTGTGGTAGGCCATATTAGAACGCAGTGATGTAGTCATAAGACAATGTAGTGTTAGGCAAACACAAGGTAGTGGTAGGCCATATTAGAACGCAGTTGTGAAGTCATAAGACAATGTAGTGTTAGGCAAACACAAAGTTGTGGTAGGCCATATTAGAACGCAGTGGTGAAGTCATAAGACAATGTAGTGTTATTCAAACACAAGGTAGGGGTAGGCCATATTAGAACCCAGTGGTGAAGTCATAAGACAATGTAGTGATAGGCAAACACAAGGTAGGGGTAGGCCATATTAGAACCCAGTGGTGAAGTCATAAGACAATGTAGTGATAGGCAAACACAAAGTAGGGGTAGGCCATATTAGAATGCAGTGGTGGAGGCATAAGACAATGTAGTGTTAGGCAAACACAAAGTTGTGGTAGGCCGTATTAGAACGCAGTGATGTAGTCATAAGACAATGTAGTGTTAGGCAAACAAAAGGTAGTGGTAGGCCATATTAGAACGCAGTTGTGAAGTCATAAGACAATGTAGTGTTAGGCAAACACAAAGTAGGGGTAGGCCATATTAGAACGCAGTTGTGAAGTCATAAGACAATGTAGTGTTAGGCAAACACAAAGTAGGGCTAGGCCATATTAGAACCCAGTGGTGAAGTCATAAGACAATGTAGTGTTAGGCAAACACAAAGTAGGGGTAGGCCATATTAGAACCCAGTGGTGAAGTCATAAGACAATGTAGTGTTAGGCAAACACAAGGTAGTTGTAGGCCATATTAGAACGCAGTTGTGAAGTCATAAGACAATGTAGTGTTAGGCAAACACAAGGTAGTGGTAGGCCATATTAGAACGCAGTGGTGAAGTCATAAGACAATGTAGTGTTAGGCAAACACAAAGTAGGGGTAGGCCATATTAGAACCCAGTGGTGAAGTCATAAGACAATGTAGTGTTAGGCAAACACAAAGTAGTTGTAGGCCATATTAGAACCCAGTGGTGAAGTCATAAGACAATGTAGTGTTAGGCAAACACAAGGTAGTGGTAGGCCATATTAGAACGCAGTTGTGAAGTCATAAGACAATGTAGTGTTAGGCAAACACAAGGTAGTGGTAGGCCATATTAGAACGCAGTTGTGAAGTCATAAGACAATGTAGTGTTAGGCAAACACAAGGTAGTGGTAGGCCATATTAGAACGCAGTGGTGAAGTCATAAGACAATGTAGTGTTAGGCAAACACAAAGTAGTGGTAGGCCATATTAGAACGCAGTTGTGAAGTCATAAGACAATGTAGTGTTAGGCAAACACAAAGTTGTGGTAGGCCATATTAGAACGCAGTGGTGAAGTCATAAGACAATGTAGTGTTAGGCAAACACAAAGTTGTGGTAGGCTATATTAGAACGCAGTGATGTAGTCATAAGACAATGTAGTGTTAGGCAAACACAAGGTAGTGGTAGGCCATATTAGAACGCAGTTGTGAAGTCATAAGACAATGTAGTGTTAGGCAAACACAAAGTAGGGGTAGGCCATATTAGAACGCAGTTGTGAAGTCAGAAGACAATGTAGTGTTAGGCAAACACAAAGTAGGGGTAGGCCATATTAGAACCCAGTGGTGAAGTCATAAGACAATGTAGTGTTAGGCAAACACAAAGTAGGGGTAGGCCATATTAGAACCCAGTGGTGAAGTCATAAGACAATGTAGTGTTAGGCAAACACAAAGTTGTGGTAGGCCATATTAGAACGCAGTGATGTAGTCATAAGACAATGTAGTGTTAGGCAAACACAAGGTAGTGGTAGGCCATATTAGAACGCAGTTGTGAAGTCATAAGACAATGTAGTGTTAGGCAAACACAAAGTTGTGGTAGGCCATATTAGAACGCAGTGGTGAAGTCATAAGACAATGTAGTGTTAGGCAAACACAAAGTTGTGGTAGGCCATATTAGAACGCAGTGATGTAGTCATAAGACAATGTAGTGTTAGGCAAACACAAGGTAGTGGTAGGCCATATTAGAACGCAGTTGTGAAGTCATAAGACAATGTAGTGTTAGGCAAACACAAAGTTGTGGTAGGCCATATTAGAACGCAGTGGTGAAGTCATAAGACAATGTAGTGTTATTCAAACACAAGGTAGGGGTAGGCCATATTAGAACCCAGTGGTGAAGTCATAAGACAATGTAGTGATAGGCAAACACAAGGTAGGGGTAGGCCATATTAGAACCCAGTGGTGAAGTCATAAGACAATGTAGTGATAGGCAAACACAAAGTAGGGGTAGGCCATATTAGAATGCAGTGGTGGAGGCATAAGACAATGTAGTGTTAGGCAAACACAAAGTTGTGGTAGGCCGTATTAGAACGCAGTGATGTAGTCATAAGACAATGTAGTGTTAGGCAAACAAAAGGTAGTGGTAGGCCATATTAGAACGCAGTTGTGAAGTCATAAGACAATGTAGTGTTAGGCAAACACAAAGTAGGGGTAGGCCATATTAGAACGCAGTTGTGAAGTCATAAGACAATGTAGTGTTAGGCAAACACAAAGTAGGGCTAGGCCATATTAGAACCCAGTGGTGAAGTCATAAGACAATGTAGTGTTAGGCAAACACAAAGTAGGGGTAGGCCATATTAGAACCCAGTGGTGAAGTCATAAGACAATGTAGTGTTAGGCAAACACAAGGTAGTTGTAGGCCATATTAGAACGCAGTTGTGAAGTCATAAGACAATGTAGTGTTAGGCAAACACAAGGTAGTGGTAGGCCATATTAGAACGCAGTGGTGAAGTCATAAGACAATGTAGTGTTAGGCAAACACAAAGTAGGGGTAGGCCATATTAGAACCCAGTGGTGAAGTCATAAGACAATGTAGTGTTAGGCAAACACAAAGTAGTTGTAGGCCATATTAGAACCCAGTGGTGAAGTCATAAGACAATGTAGTGTTAGGCAAACACAAGGTAGTGGTAGGCCATATTAGAACGCAGTTGTGAAGTCATAAGACAATGTAGTGTTAGGCAAACACAAGGTAGTGGTAGGCCATATTAGAACGCAGTTGTGAAGTCATAAGACAATGTAGTGTTAGGCAAACACAAGGTAGTGGTAGGCCCTATTAGAACGCAGTTGTGAAGTCATAAGACAATGTAGTGTTAGGCAAACACAAGGTAGTGGTAGGCCATATTAGAACGCAGTTGTGAAGTCATAAGACAATGTAGTGTTAGGCAAACACAAGGTAGTGGTAGGCCATATTAGATCGCAGTTGTGAAGTCATAAGACAATGTAGTGTTAGGCAAACACAAAGTAGTGGTAGGCCATATTAGAACGCAGTTGTGAAGCCATAAGACAATGTAGTGTTAGGCAAACACAAAGTAGTGGTAGGCCATATTTGAAAGCAGTTGTGAAGCCATAAGACAATGTAGTGTTAGGCAAACACAAAGTAGTGGTAGGCCATATTTGAACGCAGTTGTGAAGTCATAAGACAATGTAGTGTTAGGCAAACACAAAGTAGTGGTAGGCCATATTTGAACGCAGTTGTGAAGTCATAAGACAATGTAGTGTTAGGCAAACACAAAGTAGTGGTAGGCCATATTTGAACGCAGTTGTGAAGCCATAAGACAATGTAGTGTTAGGCAAACACAAAGTAGGGGTAGGCTATATTAGATCGCAATTGTGTATTCATAAGACAATTTAGTGTTAGGCTGTAAGATCAGCTAGCCATAGCTCATACTACAATCCAGAAGTTACATTGTATTGACGCCTCATACTGCAGTAACATAGATATATTCAAATATCAATAGTGGTATAAAAACAAATAATCTACATAACTAAAGCGTAGTGTACACTATGTATATAATGTAAACATAACTTTAACCCTCCTTTGTAAATATTATGGTAAAGGCAAATACGAAACTGTTTGTTGTCATATGTGTTCAAAAGCATAAACTGGAAAAAAACCTAAAGCTTAGTAATCAAATTCCAGTTCGTCACTAATGTGTGTGTTCAGCCGATAGCTCGAGATATTAGGTATGTCAATTCGGTAAATCGATCGTCCCACTACGTTTCCGTGGTGACCCATGTCCCGCTCTTCCAACCAAATATTCTTTTATAATATTATTATTAATATTTAATCATAACATTTTTTGGTAATCCTAGAATAAATATTAATAATATCATTTATAATTATTATTAGTATTAGTATAATTACTATTAATAATATTATTTTTTTATTGACTTAAAATTATTAAAATTGTGCCTTAGAAGTAAAATACATTTATAAAATCTTACAAGAGTCAACGATTTTCCGATTACGTTTTTTTTAATTTAATTTATTTTGGAACAAAGTATATTTATTAGCTATTTACTTTTGTAATTGTATTTTACTTATTACGTTTTTGTCCTTTTCTTGATTGGCAATGGTGACTAGATTCTCCAGGAAAAAAATTGTTACAAAATAAATAAACAAACCCAATACAAGCTACACACACCCTTCAACCATAATATTGAAGCGCCACTCTAGACACTAAGATCTCGGAGAGCGTTCTAACAGTCTCACAGTCGCTCTGTAGGTTTCTTCACACGTTTATGCTATTTAAACGTTCGTCAAGTAGTAATTTCACTGATTATAACACAAAAATTTCAATGGTCATTGTGGACATCATCTACGAGAGATATTGTGTTATTTTCAACTATACACGTATTCCTAATAAGATAAATGTTGAAAGTTAAGCACAATTTTTAAGCGGTTTTCGTGTATTCTTTGAGTAGATATACACCAATGTATATACATTTTGTTTCCATTGAGAAGAACAAAACGCATGTTTCAGCTTCTCCAGCCAGGTTTAGAATAGGTCGAAACTTGATATTATTGTGAATCAAGTAGTTATTAAATGAATCTGAGGGGATAATTATGTATGTGAATGGATAAATTTCTCCAAGCTATTTGAAATCAGCCAGGGCGTTGGGGCAAACACAAGTAATTTTGATGGGGAAGTAACGGCAGTGCGACGGGCCGCAGAGGCTCTTGCTGCGCATCACCCAGCAACGAACCACCAACGAGCTGTTTTCTTTATAGACTCCCAAGCCGCCATAATTGCAATAGCCGACAACTCTTCAACAGACTGTTCGAACATATTCCACTGCCGAGAAGCAATCTCACATCTTTTGCAAAATGAATGGTCAATTAGCCTTCAGTGGATCCCAAGTCACGTTGGCATCACAGGTAACGAAAGAGCAGACAACCTTGCAAAAAATGGAACGCAGATGCAACAACCATATGCAGAAACCAGCCTCACCTCTGCCAAACACCTTATTGATGCAATCCTTAAACGCTCAATTAAAAAAGATCACGAGGAAGCCAGCAGGGGGAAACAGTGGGCATCACTTAGCAGTCGCGGTCCTTTGGTGCCCACAAGCGATAGAGCAACTGCCGTGGCTGACTTTCGACTTCTGTCAGGACACGACTATCTCCAGGCCCACCTCTACCGTTTTGGCCGTGCGGAGTCTCCGCTCTGTCTCAATGGTGTCATGAATGGGGACCACATTTCAACCTGTCCTGAACTGGACGACCAGCTGTCCAGAACCGGTCGTTACTGGGAGGCTCGACGCCGAATGGTTCAACAGCCAAGGGCGGGCATTGGATAAAGTAAAAGTAAAGTAAGTGAATGGATAAATTCGTATAACGTTTAGTGTTGTTCCTACGCACAAGGCTTGGTGCCACGGCCTTGGTACGAGTCTACAAGAGTCTTATGACCTTGCTGTAAGGACTGGACTTGTGACCACCCCTGGGTAGAGACAAACTCCAACTAGATATTACGGTTTCGGCCGCTTTTCCAGAATTACTCGGGACCAATAGAATCTTCCGAACGGCCAGGTCTAATTAGTTCAGTCCAGGTGATACAATTGGACCTTTATTCCCTCTCGGTTCGGCCTACCTAAGGGGTGGACCTTCCGAGTTATGGCTTAGTACTAGTTGGACATAGCCCAATCCGTGAAACCTTGAGAGCGTCAGACATACTTCATGGACATTAGTACTTACCCTAACCGTCACGCTTTATGACATCCATAAACAATAATTATTATTGCCAATGTTAAAAGTTGTTACTTTAAAACAAGAGAGTAGCCAACAGCTGCTCCTGTCTATCTGCTGCCACTTCAAGGTTTTGGCTGTCGCAGCACCAGACATAGTCTTTATCCAACCAGGAGTGTAACCAAGAACACAAATTGCTACTTTTATTATTGACAAACTTTTACTTTAGGAACAACGGTAAAAGAAAGTGGTTTTCCATCGAAACAGATTTTGCACAAAATTACTAAAGCTAAAGAACACGCTGGACTGGGGGCAAGGTGTACAGTCTCATATTTGTGTGGTAATTGCCACCATCAACAGCTTTGGAGTAAGAATTAAGGGAGCCGAATAAAAATAAAAACGTGGTAACCGTTTTCGATAGTACTAGCGAGTACTCAGTTGAGGTACTCTAGTATTTCTAAAAGTTCCTTATAACGGGAACGAGTACATTTATAGTGAATAAATTCATTATAAGGCGTTTAATGATTTCATTGTGTTTAGTGTGTTAATAAAAAACCATTTTAAAGGTTACTAAAATAGTATTGAAGTAAAATATAAAATCTTTAGGTTAAATAATAAAGATATTAGAGTTTCATTTACTTGGAAAAATATAAGAGCTGTCACAAAGTGGTGTAAGATGTCGACGTGCACTTTTATCGAAGCTCAAGGATCCCTTGAAATTATTGATTAAATTTGTGTTTGCCTTGAAGAAAGGCAACAGGAACTAGTGTTTTATTGCAATAATTTTTCCTTTTCAAGAACCTTTTAGTTAATGCCACTTTGTGACGTTTAACTTCCATTCGTGATTACTTTATTACTTTATTTTATTAATAAATTTTTTACCTCTTCAAGCGCCATGAGCACAGCAAAATTATCTCTCTGGAGCTATGGAGGTGCTCCTGATGGTAAAGTAGGTGCTGTGCCCAAGACCTCTTCAAACTCCATAGGCACAGCACAAGCATCTAGAAGAACCTGAGGAGATGGTCCGCATGATAAAAAATAGGTGCTGTGCCAAAAACCTCTTCAAGCTCCATGAGGACAGTACAAGTATCTCTCTGGAGCTGTGGAGGTGCTCCACATGTTAAAGTAGATAATGTGTTCCAAGCCTCTTCAAGCTCCCTGAGCACAGTACAACTATCTCTATGGAGCTGTGGAGGTGCTCCGCATGGTTAAGTAGATAATGTGCTCAAAACCTCTTCAAACTCCCTGAGCACAGTACAAGTATCTCTCTGGAGCTGTGGAGGTGCTCCGCATGGTAAAGTAGATAATGTGCTCCAAACCTCATCATGCTTCATGAGCTCAGTACAAGTATCTCTCTGGAGCTGTGGAGGTGCTCCGCATGGTAAAGTAGATAATGTGCACAAAATAGTGTCAAACTCCATGATCACAGTTCAAGTATCTCTCTGGAGCTGTGGAGGTGCTTCGCATGGTAAAGTAGATAATGTGCTCAAAACCTCTTCAAGCTCCCTGAGCACAGTACAAGTATCTCTCTGGAGCTGTGGAGGTGCTCCGCATGGTAAAGTAGATAATGTGCTCCAAACCTCATCAAGCTCCACGAGCACAGTACAAGTATCTCTCTGGAGCTGTGGAGGTGCTCCGCATGGTAAAGTAGATAATGTGCTCAAAACCTCATCAAGCTCCACGAGCACAGTACAAGTATCTCTCTGGAGCTGTGGAGGTGCTCCGCATGGTAAAGTAGATAATGTGCTCCAAACCTCATCAAGCTCCACGAGCACAGTACAAGTATCTCTCTGGAGCTGTGGAGGTGCTCCGCATGGTAAAGTAGATAATGTGCTCCAAACCTCATCAAGCTCCACGAGCACAGTACAAGTATCTCTCTGGAGCTGTGGAGGTGCTCCGCATGGTAAAGTAGATAATGTGCTCCAAACCTCATCAAGCTCCACGAGCACAGTACAAGTATCTCTCTGGAGCTGTGGAGGTGCTCCGCATGGTAAAGTAGATAATGTGCTCAAAACCTCTTCAAGCTCCCTGAGCACAGTACAAGTATCTCTCTGGAGCTGTGGAGGTGCTCCGCATGGTAAAGTAGATAATGTGCTCCAAACCTCATCAAGCTCCCTGAGAACAGTACAAGTATCTCTCTGGAGCTGTGGAGGTGCTCCGCATGGTAAAGTAGATAATGTGCTCAAAACCTCTTCAAGCTCCCTGAGCACAGTACAAGTATCTCTCTGGAGCTGTGGAGGTGCTCCGCATGGTAAAGTAGATAATGTGCTCCAAACCTCATCAAGCTCCACGAGCACAGTACAAGTATCTCTCTGGAGCTGTGGAGGTGCTCCGCATGGTAAAGTAGATAATGTGCTCAAAACCTCATCAAGCTCCACGAGCACAGTACAAGTATCTCTCTGGAGCTGTGGAGGTGCTCCGCATGGTAAAGTAGATAATGTGCTCCAAACCTCATCAAGCTCCACGAGCACAGTACAAGTATCTCTCTGGAGCTGTGGAGGTGCTCCGCATGGTAAAGTAGATAATGTGCTCCAAACCTCATCAAGCTCCACGAGCACAGTACAAGTATCTCTCTGGAGCTGTGGAGGTGCTCCGCATGGTAAAGTAGATAATGTGCTCCAAACCTCATCAAGCTCCACGAGCACAGTACAAGTATCTCCCTGGAGCTGTGGAGGTGCTCCGCATGGTAAAGTAGATAATGTGCTCAAAACCTCTTCAAGCTCCCTGAGCACAGTACAAGTATCTCTCTGGAGCTGTGGAGGTGCTCCGCATGGTAAAGTAGATAATGTGCTCCAAACCTCATCAAACTCCCTGAGAACAGTACAAGTATCTCTCTGGAGCTGTGGAGGTGCTCCGCATGGTAAAGTAGATAATGTGCTCCAAACCTCATCAAGCTCCACGAGCACAGTACAAGTATCTCTCTGGAGCTGTGGAGGTGCTCCGCATGGTAAAGTAGATAATGTGCTTAAAACCTCTTCAAGGTCCCTGAGCATAGTACAAGTATCTCTCTGGAGCTGTGGAGCTATTTGAGCCCGGTAGGAAGAGAGTCTGATTCGGATAAGCGGCGCTACCCACGCGACCCAGAACCAATGGATCCTTAGCCATAGCCTCTTCATGTCCTTGGTGTAAAGAGTCATTAACTTTCTCTATAGCAATGCTTCCCTCGGGAGCCAAAGCTTTATCATTCCTATCGTTCATATCATCCGTCGACAACTAAAATAAATAATCAACTTAGAACCAAAAAAGGGGCATTTTATCGATGGTGTTAGAAATAGGTTGAATTATTTTGCTTTTAAGTTAGTAATACAGAGAAATTTTGAGAAATTAGAGAAGTACACTTACACACACACACACACACACACACACACACACACACACACACACACACACACAACACACACACACACACACACACACACACACACACACACACACACACATACACACACACACATAAACAAACACACACACAAACACACATACACAAACACAACCACACATACACAAACACACACACACACACAAACACACATAAACAAACACACACACACAAACACACATACACAAACACACACACCCACACACACACACACACACATACACAAACACACACACAACACACACACACACACACACACACACACACACACACACACATAAACACACACACACACAAACACACAAACAAACACACACACACACACACATAAACACACACACACACACACTCACACACACACTCACACACACACATACTTACACACACACACAAACACACACAAACAAACACATACACATACACACACACGCACACACAAACACACACACACACACACACACACACACACACACACACACACACACACACACACATACACACACAGACACACACACACACAACACACACACACACACACACACACACACACACACACACACACACACACACACACACACACACACATACACACAAACAAACACACATAAACAAACACACACACACACAAACACACACAAACAAACACACACACATACACACACACACACACACACACAAACACACACACACACACACATACACACACACCGACACACACACACACACACACACAACCACAATCACACATACACACACCTACAGACACAAGCAATTCGTACGTGCTTGTGTGTGTGTGAGTGTCGATGCGGTATTTCAATAATTACTGCCATCTACGAGTTGAAGATCCTATTTACCCCTAGACGGTACTAGCCTAGGTTACCAAGCCATTGTCAAATATTTTCTTTATATTTCTTTGTTCGTTCCACTAAATGTTATATCTTGTTTATTTTAAACTAACAATGTTGTTTTTTCACATTTATTAACAACTTCAGTGAGACCTACTGGAGTGATAGTTTTGAACCCCGGCATTTACTTAGTCCTACCTGATATCAATACCTTTTTGTACTTACCTTTATTGGAACAAGGAGTAAACACTGACTGTGGTACAACATTGCACGCGTGGCGCCATTACGTATCCTGCATCAAGACTCTATAGACCACTCGTCTCCAAATGTTCAGTCCTTTAGTATTCTTTGTAGACAAAAATAATTCACTGGCTGACGGTCTTAAAATTCGACAAAATTAAGCATCTAAATTAAACATTCGCTACAGACATAAATGGTTTCAAAATTGTAAAAAGACAAACTATTTGCTTTATGAAAACACATGCAAAAGTGGAAATAGGGATTCTCGTTAAAAAATAGTACGAATATTAAATTTGGAAAAAACCCCTCGTCTCCCACCTCATTCTTAAAGCCACGTCTTTGGTATAGCGTTAAGTAAATGCAATACAATAACTCCGACAAAGTAATATGTCAAATAGGAATATCCCAGCAAGTAAGCGTTGCCTACGGGAAACAAATTCCCTTCAACCCTGTTGAAACGTAGTATGGACTAAATAAATACAAAAAACAATTCACACAATTTGGCAAAATTTATGACAGTACATTTCAATGAAGTGTGTTGCATTTAATTTATAATCCTAATGGGAAGCTACAAAATACACGTTTTATGAATGCATTTAGTTCTGACTATTTAACTTGAATATGAAAGATTGGAAGTAAAATATTAAATTGTCGAAAAGATATCCAACTTTTTCAATTGAAATTTCAAAAACAAACTTCTTTATATTTACTATTTTCCACGCGTAAGAATTGTTTAGAGTAACGAATCGAGAACAATCTTATTCGATGACGTGTCTATAACGAATGCAGTATGTGCAATACATTAAGGCTGCGGACATGGGGGCGGCAACGCAACGCAAACTTGAGTTGCTCCGGTCACGACACGCTGTAAACTCGTTGCTCAGTTTCTCAGTTGCCAACAGTATTTGTTGTGTTGTGTATGCGTTTCTTAAGAGTGCTGTCGTATTAAAATAATTATTTTTATTTGTATATTTTGTGTTTCTCTTTCTTTGAATAGTATTTTATTTTACTGGTAGCGTTTGTCAGAAAAACAAAATATTGCTGGTTCTGGTCATGATTATGTATCCAAATACTTCAAGACGATACGAATGTTTACTAACAATATTTTTGAAAATATGTAAAATCGGCACTTAAACTATATAATTTGATTTATTTTAAACTAATATTTATTTCATTACAATGTAATGTTATTTTAAGTTTTGCAGTTATAAATAAATAAAATACATATTAAATGAGCAATTAACCTTAGCTGAATGTTATTGTTAATCTTTCTCCAGCTAAAATTTATTTTTCCATCTTTCTCGCTAATTATTTGTTTTTTTCTTGATGTTCTAAAATACATTACTTAAAAGGTAGTCATAACTGCTATTGCTCATACGATAATAATTAAAAAATCGGTCTGGGTAATTTCGTGTCTGGGTATTTTTGGGCAGTAATAGGTTGACTTTGCCTCGCATGATGACGTCATAGAGGTGTAGGCCTACACTGAATTGTCTCTAGCAACTTGATATGAACAATCGTGTAAACCGACGAGCAACTTTTCTAATAGCAAGTCAAGTTTACGTTGCTTTGCGATCACCAGTTGCTTCCTGTCGGCCTAAGGAGCACAATAATCTATACGTAACTAGGCCTAGAGGAGTTAATTAATATAATTACGTGAATTAATCACAATTAATCAATCATCACGTACGATCATAATTTAATAAGCTAATTGAATACATGATGTTCATTAATTGTTAATAATTCAAGGTAAATTTTAATTTGTTATTGTAGTTACATATTGGTTATTGTACTATTACATTTTATTGTATTGTTGTTCAAAATTGTAACGTACAGTGAAATTAGTTATAGATCCGCCGTAATTATATGTTGATTGCTCTTGACTCGTTAACGGGCCGTACTTTTACTCTACACAAACATTTCCCCAAAGGAAAACCATGAATAAAACAGATGGTTGTGTTTAAATCAGTAAAGATTTATCAAAGCACTCAGAAAAAAAACAATCTGATTTCTCGACCTAAATGTTTTATCAAGAAGAATATGACATTATACATTACATCACTTTAAATGTTTAGAATGACAACTAAAATGTAACACGAATGTATGTAAGCAATACACTAAGTGAAGCAACAATCTTTGAATAAATCATACAATAGACACAGAAAAGATATTAGTATTAACGCAATATCAGTATTGCCTAAAAGAGTAGGATAGCAGGATTAAAACTCATTTTCGTCGTTATGTTTGATAATAAAAAAAACCACACAGTGAGGTGAATTACTTCCAATTCCAGAGCATATCACTATTGCTCAAAGGGCTAGGATCGCAGGATTAAAACTCCTTTTCGTCGTTATGTTTGATAATAAAAAAAACCACACAGTGAGGTGAATTACTTCCAATTCCAGAGCATATCACTATTGCTCAAAGGGCTAGGATCGCAGGATTAAAACTCCTTTTCGCCGCTATGTTTGATAATAAAAAAAACCAGACAGTGAGGTGAATTACTTCCAATTCCTGAGCATATCACTATTGCTCAAAGGGCTAGGATCGCAGGATTAAAACTCCTTTTCGCCGCTATGTTTGATAATAAAAAAAACCACACAGTGAGGTGAATTACTTCCAATTCCTGAGCATATCATTATTGCTCAAAGGGCTAGGATCGCAGGATTAAAACTCCTTTTCGCCGCTATGTTTGATAATAAAAAAAACCACACAGTGAGGTGAATTACTTCCAATTCCTGAGCATATCACTATTGCTCAAAGGGCTAGGATCGCAGGATTAAAACTCCTTTTCGCCGTTATGTTTGATAATAAAAAAACCACACAGTGAGGTGAATTACTTCCAATTCCAGAGCATATCACTATTGCTCAAAGGGCTAGGATCGCAGGATTAAAACTCCTTTTCGCCGTTATGTTTGATAATAAAAAAAACCACACAGTGAGGTGAATTACTTCCAATTCCAGAGCATATCACTATTGCTCAAAGGGTTAGGATCGCAGGATTAAAACTCCTTTTCGCCGTTATGTTTGATAATAAAAAAAACCACACAGTGAGGTGAATTACTTCCAATTCCTGAGCATATCACTATTGCTCAAAGGGCTTGGATCGCAGGATTAAAACTCCTTTTCGTCGTTATGTTTGATAATAAAAAAAACCACACAGTGAATTGAATTACTTCCAATTCCAGAGCATATCACTATTGCTGAAAGGGCTAGGATCGCAGAATTAAAACTCCTTTTCGTCGTTATGTTTGATAATAAAAAAAACCACACAGTGAGGTGAATTACTTCCAATTCCAGAGCATATCACTATTGCTGAAAGGGCTAGGATCGCAGGATTAAAACTCCTTTTCGTCGTTATGTTTGATAATAAAAAAAACTACACAGTGAGGTGAATTACTTCCAATTCCAGAGCATATCACTATTGCTGAAAGGGCTAGGATCTCAGGATTAAAACTCCTTTTCGTCGTTATGTTTGATAATAAAAAAAACCACACAGTGAGGTGAATTACTTCCAATTCCAGAGCATATCACTATTGCTCAAAGGGCTAGGATCGCAGGATTAAAACTCCTTTTCGTCGTTATGTTTGATAATAAAAAAAAACCACACAGTGAGGTGAATTACTTCCAATTCCAGAGCATATCACTATTGCTCAAAGGGCTAGGATCGCAGGATTAAAACTCCTTTTCGCCGTTATGTTTGATAATAAAAAAAACCACACAGTGAGGTGAATTACTTCCAAGTCCAGAGCATATCACTATTGCTCAAAGGGCTAGGATCGCAGGATTAAAACTCCTTTTCGTCGTTATGTTTGATAATAAAAAAAACCACACAGTGAGGTGAATTACTTCCAATTCCAGAGCATATCACTATTGCTCAAAGGGCTAGGATCGCAGGATTAAAACTCCTTTTCGCCGTTATGTTTGATAATAAAAAAAACCACACAGTGAGGTGAATTACTTCCAATTCCAGAGCATATCACTATTGCTCAAAGGGCTAGGATCGCAGGATTAAAACTCCTTTTCGTCGTTATGTTTGATAATAAAAGAAAACACACAGTGAGGTGAATTACTTCCGATTCCAGAGCATATCACTATTGCTCAAAGGGCTAGGATCGCAGGATTAAAACTCCCTTTCGTCGTTATGTTTGATAATAAAAAAAACCACACAGTGAGGTGAATTACTTCCAATTCCTGAGCATATCACTATTGCTCAAAGGGCTAGGATCGCAGGATTAAAACTCATTTTCGTCGTTATGTTTGATAATAAAAAAAACCACACAGTGAGGTGAATTACTTCCGATTCCAGAGCATATCACTATTGCTCAAAGGGCTAGGATCGCAGGATTAAAACTCATTTTCGTCGTTATGTTTGATAATAAAAAAAACCACACAGTGAGGTGAATTACTTCCGATTCCAGAGCATATCACTATTGCTCAAAGGGCTAGGATCGCAGGATTAAAACTCCTTTTCGTCGTTATGTTTGATAATAAAAAAAACCACACAGTGAGGTGAATTACTTCCAATTCCAGAGCATATCACTATTGCTCAAAGGGCTAGGATCGCAGGATTTAAACTCCTTTTCGTCGTTATGTTTGATAATAAAAAACCACACAGTGAGGTGAATTACTTCCAATTCCTGAGCATATCACTATTGCTCAAAGGGCTAGGATCGCAGGATTAAAACTCCTTTTCGTCGTTATGTTTGATAATAAAAAAAACCACACAGTGAGGTGAATTACTTCCAATTCCAGAGCATATCACTATTGCGCAAAGGGCTAGGATCGCAGGATTAAAACTCCTTTTCGTCGTTATGTTTGATAATAAAAAAAACCACACAGTGAGGTGAATTACTTCCAATTCCAGAGCATATCACTATTGCTCAAAGGGCTAGGATCGCAGGATTAAAACTCCTTTTCGCCATTATGTTTGATAATAAAAAAAACCACACAGTGAGGTGAATTACTTCCAATTCCAGAGCATATCACTATTGCTCAAAGGGCTAGGATCGCAGGATTAAAACTCCTTTTCGCCGTTATGTTTGATAATAAAAAAACCACACAGTGAGGTGAATTACTTCCAATTCCTGAGCATATCACTATTGCTCAAAGGGCTAGGATCGCAGGATTAAAACTCCTTTTCGTCAGTTATATCAAGAAAGTCCCGTTAGTATGTACCGTTAGTTGATATTAATAGAATCATTAGAAATGTATAATCTTAACTATAACGTCATTTAAGATATATTATTATATATATATAGAGAGATTTAAAGCTTTTGGAGAGACTCATAATACTTCACTCGTTAAAGACTGTTACTATGCTGGTTTAGGTACCGATTGTTCTAGAGTTCTGTAATAGTTATATGTATTAAGCTGTTGTAAGTTTGTAACAGGCCTTTGGCCTGAATAAATTGTTTTTTAAAAACCTATCGCTGTTTCGAGTTATTTAACTGGCGCCCGAACAGGGACAGGCGCGATCTCTTTGCGAATAATTTTTCGATCTCTTATCCGGAAACTTCGCACATCACCATTGGTGCTGAAACGTGATCGTCTGTTTCAACAGTTAACGCCTGTCGACAAATACAAATCAAGATTCAGCGTAGGATATACTTCCAAGGACTACAACTACCAGCAGCTTTAACTTCAAAGAAGACATCCCGGCCATTTGCCCAGAGGATCTTCGCAGAACAACAGACAGTCGCAGACCTTCCGCCAACAACAAGCAGCCAGTCTTCGCCAAATCGTAAGTACAAATCCAATATGTCTCCTATCTCTAAACCTATCCCACATGAATTTTTAAAATTTATTCCAACATATGATGGCTCTCCTCATAAACTTGTACATTATATTGAAACTATTAAAGATTTATTGACTAGTTATTGTAATGAAAACATTTCTGAATTTTCTAGTAATCATTGGCTATTATTTAAAGCCAGTATGTCAAAATTAGAGGATCCTGCAGAGCAAGTAGCATATAATAATAATTGTTGTACCGTAAATGAATTAATAGATGTGCTCAAAAGAAATTTTGCTGATAGTAGGGCAGCTCAAGATTTAATTTTTGAAATTACAACTATGAAAATGCATTATAAAGAAAACCCTATTGAATTTTTAAACAGGCTTTATGAAAAAAGAGTAACAGTATTAACAAGATATAAGTTAGATGGTTTTAAAGATACCACTTTGGAACAGCTTGTATCGCAACTAGATTTAACATTAGTGAGAACATTGTGTCTAGGCGTACCAAACCAACTTGGGGAATACTTACAACTATTTCAAATAAAAACTTTGGATGAAGCTAGAATTAGACTAATAAATGATTGTAACATAATATTAAACAGACTGAAATTAACGGGAAGTGAAAGTACACAAAATTCCCAACAAACGTTTAAAAATTTAAAATTTAAATCTAAAAACTATCAACAATTTAATCCACAAAACTATCAACAATTTAATCCACAAAATTATCAACAATTTTCAAGACCGCAAAACTAAAAACAATTTCCTAGGCCACAACAATTTCAAAAACAATGGACCAATAAGTATCAACAACCAACTAATCAAAGGTATCAACCAACTAACCAAACTGTTTCTATGAGAACAATTCGCTCTAACCCAAAACCTATGCAAGAAATGACTGAAATTGAAAACTCTTCTGATGAGCTTACAGACTTAAAAAATCAAGTAAAATCTTTATCTAATCAATTAAATAATTTTTTAGAGTCAAAGAAGCCTCCACCCAAAGATCCACCTTACAATTTCAGTTAAATTCAATAAATAGAAATCTTCCATACTTTATTGATTATAAAAGTAGGAAATGGTTAATAGATACAGGATCTGAAAAAAATTATGTTAACCCTGATTTAATAACAAGCGAAATACCTCGTTACCAGGAGAAATTTACTGTCAAAACGCCAGCAGGAATAAAACGTGGATCAGAATACGTTTATTTTGACCTAATAAATGTATTTGGAATTAAAAAATTAATTAAATTATATTTATTTAAATTTTCAGAAAAATATGATATTTTATTAGGACACGAATCATTACAAAAATTAAATGCAAAAATTAATTTTCAAAATAAAATATTAGAATATGACCAAAATAAATTTAAACAAATACTTGGATTAACTAAAGAAGTTAAATTAAAAAAAGGAATAAATGTAGTGAAATTACCTACAAAAGAAAATTATGATAATGCATATGTAAACGAATATAAAGACGACTTTATAGAATTAAAAGAGTCAATTGTTAAATGTAAAAATTATGAAGCGAATTGTATTGTGTATGCCAAAGAAGACGTCACCTATAGTGCCACTCCTTTTGAGGTATATAAAATCGATTCTATACAAGAATTTACACCTGTGACCGAAAGTCCCAAGTCTATATCTCTTGATATGGCTACAATTAAAAATTTATTAAGGACAGATCATATGAACAAAGAAGAAAAAATTGAGATAATTAAATTATTAAGTAATTATTCAAATATAATTAAACAAGAAAATGATATATTAACTGCTACTAACTTATTAAAACATGAAATTAAAACAAAGGATGACAATCCTATTTATTCTAAGAGTTATAGATATCCCATAGCTTTTCGAAAAGATGTTGAAATTGAAATTGAAAAATTATTACAAAATAAAATTATCCAACACTCTAATTCGCCATACAATTCACCTATATGGGTAGTTCCAGACGCCTCAGGGAAAAGAAAAATAAGAATGGTAGTAGACTACCGTAAATTAAATGAAAAAACAATAGACGACAAATTTCCTATGCCAAATATAGAAGATCTTTTTGGAAAAATAGGTCGTGCAACATATTTCAGTGCATTAGATTTAGCCTCAGGTTTCCATCAAATTGAAATGGAAAAATCATCAATTCCTAAAACTGCATTCTCCACAGATCAAGGTCATTTTGAGTTTCTAGGAATGCCCTTTGGACTAAAAAACGCACCACCAACTTTTCAACGAGCTATGAATATAATATTTGCTTCCATGCCAAATGTATTAGTTTATATGGACGATATTATAATATTTTCTGATTCATTAACAGAACACTTGAAACATTTAAAATCAGTATTCCAAAAACTATCGGAATATAATTTAAAAATACAATTAGACAAGACAGAATTTTTTAAAAAAGAACTATTATTTTTAGGACATATTATAAGTAAAGAAGGTATTCGTCCTAACCCGGCAAAATTAACTGCTATAAAGGACTTTCCTCTACCAAAAAATCCAAAAGAAGTTAAACAATTTTTAGGATTAACGGGATACTATAGGAAGATGATTAAAAATTATGCTAAATTAGCTAAGCCTTTAACTCATTTGTTAAGAAAGGACGTACCATTTAACTCTAACACACAAGAAGTAAAAGAAGCTTTTTCAGAATTGAAAGAAATTCTTATGAACGAACCTATTTTAAAATTACCAGATTTTTCTAAATCATTTCAATTAACAACAGATGCATCTAACTTCGCAATTGGAGCAGTTCTATCACAGAATTTTGATAATATTGATCACCCTATTTCTTTTGCATCACGTACACTAAACAGACAAGAGATTAATTTGTCTACAATTGAAAAAGAATTATTAGCTATAGTTTGGGCATGCAAACATTTCAGACCTTACCTATATGGAAACAAATTTATTATTTATACAGATCACAAACCACTACAATGGCTTCATAACTTGAAGGAACCAAACTCAAAATTAATACGATGGAAATTATTATTAGAAGAATTCACTTTTGAAATTAAACATATTACTGGAAAATCTAATGTAGTCGCAGATGCACTTTCTAGAATAAAAATACAAGAATCAAACGTGATAACCAATGACGCAGGCATAGAAATAAATCCAGAATCAGTTATAAACGAATTTTTACAAGATTGTAACCCCGAAGACCAAGTATCAAATTTAGCTACAATTCACAGTCAAGATAGCTCTTCCGATAATTTTAAAATAATGGAAGATGATAAAATTATCAATACAGAACAAAATCAAATTATTATTAAAAGAGGAAACGAAGAACCCCAGTATATAAAAATATTTAATAAAAACAGAATAATATTCTATGTATCAAATATACCAGACTTAGATAAATTAATTGACCAAGCAAATCAATTCTTAAAACCTAACACAACCTATGGTCTCTACTTTGAAGACGCAGGGATACCAGATATTAACAAAGAAATTAATAACCTATTTACTCAAATGATAAAAGTAAATTTTACAGATATAACCATTAAAATTTATAAAAAACTCAATTTAGATGTAACAGATAAAGAGGAACAAAAGGAAATAATTACTAATTATCATGAAGGAAAAACGTATCACAGGGGAATTAATGAAAATATAAATAAAATAAAAAATAAATATTATTGGCCTTCAATGATAGCAGATGTGACAGAATATATAAATAAATGCCAAATTTGTTTAAAAGTTAAATATGACCGCAAACCAATTAAAGAAAAATATTGTGTAACCCCCACACCATCAAGACCATTTGAAAGACTACAAATTGATATTTTTCATTACTCGCAAACTAAGATCCTTACTATAGTGGATTGTTTTTCTAAACGTTTAACTACATTTATCTTAAAGACACTTAATGGACATGAAATTACGAAACATCTACGCACATATCTTAATCTTTTTCCAGTTCCTTCTGTAATACAAATGGATAACGGTAAAGAATTTGATAACGCCCTTATCCGTAACTTTCTACAGTTATACGAGATAAAACCCCATTACACAACACCAGGCTATTCTAATCCTCAAGGTCAAGTTGAACGCACTCATTCTACACTTATTGAACTTCTTAATATTATCAATGAAACAAAAGAGATAACTACTTTAAAGGAGAAAGTGGAATTAGCCACTATCGCTTTTAACAACACTTTAAACTCAACCCATAATTTAACTCCGAATGAAATGACGTATGGAAAGATTAAAACACCATTTTCTGATTTAAAAGATCCTGATTTTATAATAAACGAACTTAACGCTAAATATCATGAACAACTAAAAACTACTCATGAATTAATAAAAAGAAAAATTGAAAAAGAAAAAATTGATCGCACTGATAAATTAAATACATCACGCGAAAAAACTACTTACATTCCTAAAGAAATATATTTAAAATCTATTTTGCATAGAAAAGAGAAACCTAGATATATACGTGCAACAAAAGGAAAAGGTTTAACTGCAATTTTAAATAAAACAAAAAAATCAATTAAAATACATCCCAATCGGATTAAAAGACCACGCATAATAAAATCATCTGTTACAGAAAATGACACCAGCATTAATGTACCTGGTAGCAGCAGCACTAACAACTGTAACGCTAGCTTATAAAGAGACAGTTTTAACCAAAACTGCTGGAATTATTCCAATTCAAACGCAAGACGCTTTAATAACAAACACTACATATACTTATATGCACTATATGGATATGAATATTATTGGAAATGAACTTAAAAAAATTAAAAATAATATTAAATTGTATACCAATTCTTCATTAAATATTCATCTTTTAAACAGCATTAAACTACACTATGATTATGCCAAAACAAAACTCGAACATTTAAAAGGAAACTTCCCAGAATCTACTCGCACACGCAGAGGGTTAATTAACGGATTAGGCTCAGCAATATCTTGGCTAACTGGTAATATGGATGCTGATGATAAAGAAAAATATGATAGAATTATTCAACAAATTCAAAGCAATGAATATCACATAGAACATAATATCGAATCACAAGTAACTGTAAATAAACAAATCATTGACCAATTTAATAAGGATATGAATATAATTGCAAAAAATAACAACAAAATTAAAACAGCCCTCAGTGAAGCAAGCTCTATTTTAAATAATGTAGAATTATTTGAGCAATACTTTTTAACTTACACCACTCTCATTCTAATTATAAATAGAATTAACGATATTACTACAAGCTTGGAATTTTGTAAAACCAATGTGCTACATTCTAATATATTAAACAAGAAGGAGCTTAACTATATTTTGGAAAATACAAAGGAGAAACTAATCTCAGACAAAATAGAAACAATATGGGAACTCAGTAAAGTTCATTGTGCTATTACCAAAAGTATGATTACATATTTTATACAAATACCCAAGTTATCTATTACTCTAGAAACCTTCTTTCTATTATCATATCCCGTCACACAAAAAGAAATAACCAGTACAATCCATACCTATCCTTCCTTTATCCTAAAGCATATGGATTTGTACACTAGTGATAATTGTAAATTAATTTATAATAATTATTATTGTGAAAAAATAGATATTGTAAGTGATGATTGTATAGAAAGCTTAATCAATTTAAAATCAACAGATAAATGCAAAAGCATAATATTGAAAAAGCCAGAACCTTTTATTAAATATATAAATATTATAAATCAGTATTTAATATTTGAAACATCAAATGGAGTTATAAAGAATAAGTTTAAAAATGAAAGTAAATCTATTAAGTTTCAAAAAACACAACTTTTGTTTTTAGAACAAGATGAGAAATTAGAAAATAAGATTTGTAATGTAATGTACTTTGAAAGTTTTCCCACTATTATATTAGAAGAACCAGTAAAACAAGTTACAAGTAATATTCATTTTGAAAAAATTCATTTAGCAAATTTAAAATCAGAACCAATTGAAATTTTAGAAGAAAATGATTTTGATAAACATTTTAAAACAATTGTTATTGTTATTCTTACTATAATAATTATTATTTCTATTGTAAGTTATTATTATTGTTATTATTATTATAAAAATTATAAAATTAAACCAATGAATACTGTAGTAGAAGATATAGACCAAGGAGGTCCAATTGTACATTTTAACCGGGACGGTTAAAACTTAGGGAAGGAGGAGTTATATCAAGAAAGTCCCGTTAGTATGTACCGTTAGTTGATATTAATAGAATCATTAGAAATGTATAATCTTAACTATAACGTCATTCAAGATATATTATTATATATATATAGAGATTTAAAGCTTTTGGAGAGACTCATAATACTTCACTCGTTAAAGACTGTTACTATGCTGGTTTAGGTACCGATTGTTCTAGAGTTCTGTAATAGTTATATGTATTAAGCTGTTGTAAGTTTGTAACAGGCCTTTGGCCTGAATAAATTGTTTTTTAAAAACCTATCGCTGTTTCGAGTTATTTAACTGTCGTTATGTTTGATAATAAAAAAAACCACACAGTGAATTGAATTACTTCCAATTCCAGAGCATATCACTATTGCTGAAAGGGCTATGATCGCAGGATTAAAACTCCTTTTCGTCGTTATGTTTGATAATAAAAAAAACCACACAGTGAGGTGAATTACTTCCAATTCCAGAGCATATCACTATTGCTGAAAGGGCTAGGATCGCAGGATTAAAACTCCTTTTCGTCGTTATGTTTGATAATAAAAAAACTACACAGTGAGGTGAATTACTTCCAATTCCAGAGCATATCACTATTGCTGGAAGGGCTAGGATCTCAGGATTAAAACTCCTTTTCGTCGTTATGTTTGATAATAAAAAAAACCACACAGTGAGGTGAATTACTTCCAATTCCAGAGCATATCACTATTGCTCAAAGGGCTAGGATCGCAGGATTAAAACTCCTTTTCGTCGTTATGTTTGATAATAAAAAAAAACCACACAGTGAGGTGAATTACTTCCAATTCCAGAGCATATCACTATTGCTCAAAGGGCTAGGATCGCAGGATTAAAACTCCTTTTCGCCGTTATGTTTGATAATAAAAAAAACCACACAGTGAGGTGAATTACTTCCAATTCCAGAGCATATCACTATTGCTCAAAGGGCTAGGATCGCAGGATTAAAACTCCTTTTCGTCGTTATGTTTGATAATTAAAAAAACCACACAGTGAGGTGAATTACTTCCAATTCCAGAGCATATCACTATTGCTCAAAGGGCTAGGATCGCAGGATTAAAACTCCTTTTCGCCGTTATGTTTGATAATAAAAAAAACCACACAGTGAGGTGAATTACTTCCAATTCCAGAGCATATCACTATTGCTCAAAGGGCTAGGATCGCAGGATTAAAACTCCTTTTCGCCGTTATGTTTGATAATAAAAAAAACCACACAGTGAGGTGAATTACTTCCAATTCCTGAGCATATCACTATTGCTCAAAGGGCTAGGATCGCAGGATTAAAACTCATTTTCGTCGTTATGTTTGATAATAAAAAAAACCACACAGTGAGGTGAATTACTTCCAATTCCAGAGCATATCACTATTGCTCAAAGGGCTAGGATCGCAGGATTAAAACTCCTTTTCGTCGTTATGTTTGATAATAAAAAAAACCACACAGTGAGGTGAATTACTTCCAATTCCAGAGCATATCACTATTGCTCAAAGGGCTAGGATCGCAGGATTAAAACTCCTTTTCGTCGTTATGTTTGATAATAATTTTAAAAAAAAACAGTAAGGTGAATTACTACGGGTAGCACAGCATATCGGTATTGTGTAAAAGGCAAAGATTAAAGAATTAAAACTCCGTTTTAGCAGTATGTTTGATAATAAAAAATTGATAAATTTGAAAATTGCTTCAGATTGCGCAGGATGTCATTATTGCGTAAAAGGCAAAATTCATAGAAATAGAACTTCTTCGAATTGTTTAATAATGAAATAAGTGGAACATATAAAATATCATTACTTCCGATTGCACATTATGTGATTATGCCAGAAAGTAATGATTAATGTCAGCCATATTTGTTAAGGAATGCGGAAGGCGAGTGAATGCAGCAATGCATATTGTATTGACGTAGGCAGATTGAATGTCTCCACCAGCAAACAGTAAAAATTCTTGCGCGACTCGAGTAGAAGACGAACCGGCAAAATTATTCATTCTGGTCCTCGGAGAAAGGGTCTTCGCAAATTGCACATTCCTTGCCTCTTATTTGTTCCCTTCTCAGTGATACAAATGAAACCCATTGCCGGACCTTGGAAACGTGCTTCGTCCAGTCATTTCTCTCTGCGTCGAGTATTGTAAAGGCAATGGAAAACAACCTTTCCCTACTTATTTTTCTTACAAATGTATTTGTATTGATTTCTAGCCTAACCATTGAAATATAATTGATGATTAAATTTGTCTTTTATTTATAAAAGAAATTACTAAACCAATGGTTAGAAGGGCAACTGTGCAGTTTATTTCCCTTTATAACAAATAAAACCTCCTAAACACAAAAACTCTGTATTTAAATCCCCATGTACATTTGATTTCTCCGGAGGAAACTATTACGAGAATATATCATACTTTTGAGTTATTTTTCTAATACTTTCCTCTAAACATGATAACTTTGTAATCGAAATATGCAAAATAATTTAAATAAAAAGTGTTTGCGGTTTGGAGATTTTATTTATTTGAAACAAAAAACAGGTAGATTTCTAAAATAAACTGTAACTGTTAGTTTTTGTGCCAATATCCTGTATAACAAGTACCGAAGACGCTTTCCTTTACAATCTCCGCAAATACCAATTAATGTTAACTAAAGGTAAGTAAAACTATTTATTTAAAATTGCGTTTACGATTCTATTTGTTTTGCAACAGTTTGAGGGCATGTTTATACATCATTGATGTTTTTATTAGGACAGGATATTGCAATTCTCCGCCACTTAAACGTGTTATTGATTATATGCTCTCAATGCATTGCATTGCATTGGAATTAGTGCACTATTGCGAATAAATTTACAGGACACTAAATAGTTACAAATGTTAATATCATCATTATCATTAGGCTTATACAATGTGCAATTATATGTCGACACGAAGTATATTATCCCAACCGAGGAACGTGTTATTGATTATATGTTCTCAATGCATTGCATTGCATTGGAATTAGTGCACTATTGTGAATAAATTGGCAGGACACTAAATAGTAACAAATGTTAATATCATCATTATCATTAGGCTTATACAATGTGCAATTATATGTCGACACGAAGTGTATTATCCCAACCGGGGAACGCGTTATTGATTATATGCTCTCAATGCATTACATTGCATTGGAATTAGTGCACTATTGTGAATAAATTGGCAGGGCACTAAATAGTTACAAATGTTAATATCATCAATATCATTAGGCTTATACAATGTGCAATTATATGTCGACACGAAGTGTATTATCCCAACCGAAGAACGTGTTATTGATTATATGCTCTCAATGCATTACATTGCATTGGAATTAGTGCACTATTGTGAATAAATTGGCAGGGCACTAAATAGTTACAAATGTTAATATCATCAATATCATTAGGCTTATACAATGTGCAATTATATGTTGACACGAAGTGTATTATCCCAACCGGGGAACGTGTTATTGATTATATGCTCTCAATGCATTGCATTGCATTGGAATTAGTGCACTATTGTGAATAAATTGGCAGGGCACTAAATAGTTACAAATGTTATTATCATCATTATCATTAGGCTTATACAATGTGCAATTATATGTCGACACGAAGTGTATTATCCCAACCGAGGAACGTGTTATTGATTATATGCTCTCAATGCATTACATTGCATTGGAATTAGTGCACTATTGTGAATAAATTGGCAGGACACTAAATAGTTACAAATGTTAATATCATCATTATCATTAGGCTTACACAATGTGCAATTATATGTTAACACGAAGTTATTATCCCAACCGTGGAACGTGTTATTGATTATATGCTCTCAGTGCATTGCATCGCATTGGAATTAGTGCACTATTGTGAATAAATTGGCAGGACACTAAATAGTTACAAATGTTAATATCATCATTATCATTAGGCTTACACAATGTGCAATTATATGTTGACTCGAAGTTATTATCCCAACCGTGGAACGTGTTATTGATTATATGCTCTCAATGCATTGCATTGAATTGGAATTAGTGCACTATTGTGAATAAATTCGCAGGGCACTAAATAGTTATAAATGTTAATATCATCATTATCATTAGGCTTATACAATGTGCAATTATATGTCGACACGAAGTTATTATCCCAACCGAGGAACGTGTTATTGATTATATGCTCACAATGCATTGCATTGCATTGGAATTAGTGCACTATTGTGAATAAATTGGCAGGGCACTAAATAGTTACAATTGTTAATATCATCAATATCATTAGGCTTATACAATGTGCAATTATATGTCGACACGAAGTATATTATCCCAACCGAGGAACGTGTTATTGATTATATGCTCACAATGCATTGCATTGCATTGGAATTAGTGCACTATTGTGAATAAATTGGCAGGGCACTAAATAGTTACAATTGTTAATATCATCAATATCATTAGGCTTATACAATGTGCAATTATATGTCGACACGAAGTATATTATCCCAACCGAGGAACGTGTTATTGATTATATGCTCACAATGCATTGCATTGCATTGGAATTAGTGCACTATTGTGAATAAATTGGCAGGGCACTAAATAGTTACAATTGTTAATATCATCAATATCATTAGGCTTATACAATGTGCAATTATATGTCGACACGAAGTATATTATCCCAACCGAGGAACGTGTTATTGATTATATGCTCACAATGCATTGCATTGCATTGGAATTAGTGCACTATTGTGAATAAATTGGCAGGGCACTAAATAGTTACAAATGTTAATATCATCAATATTATTAGGCTTATACAATGTGCAATTATATGTCGACACGAAGTATATTATCCCAACCGAGGAACGTGTTATTGATTATATGCTCTCAATGCATTGCATTGCATTGGAATTAGTGCACTATTGTGAATAAATTGGCAGGACACTAAATAGTAACAAATGTTAATATCATCATTATCATTAGGCTTATACAATGTGCAATTATATGTCGACACGAAGTGTATTATCCCAACCGAGGAATGTGTTATTGATTGTATGCTCTCAATGCATTGCATTGCATTGGAATTAGTGCACTATTGTGAATAAATTGGCAGGGCACTAAATAGTTACAAATGTTAATATCATCAATATTATTAGGCTTATACAATGTGCAATTATATGTCGACACGAAGTGTATTATCCCAACCGAGGAACGTGTTATTGATTATATGCTCTCAATGCATTACATTGCATTGGAATTAGTGCACTATTGTGAATAAATTGGCAGGACACTAAATAGTTACAAATGTTAATATCATCAATATCATTAGGCTTATACAATGTGCTATTATATGTCGACACGAAGTTATTATCCCAACCGAGGAATGTGTTATGGCTCATTCTGTTTTGTGGTGTTTAGGGAAACATCTTTCGCTCACATCCATTATTATTCTAGTTTCCGATAATCTTTCTGTTTAACTTTTACGAAGCAGCAAATCTTTATATAGAAAACATTAAGTAAGAATTACCTCTCATTGGTATAAAGCCTTACAATCTCAACAAGGGCCTGAACAATGAGTGCGTTAGTGGCAACAATGCTTGAGCCACAACCATCTATGGATTTCAGATCTTAGTTATTAATACGGCTGACGAATAACCCGTCTGTCCTCGTATAATCTTTTCATATAGACCTACCTTGTAATTCAATAAAGGGACGCTACAAAACGGAAGCCTCAGACAATCAGTCAGTGTAACTACTGCAGCTCACGAAGTATAGGCAAGGATTAAATTTAATACAATGGTAGGTATAATAGGATTGTGTAGGATTATGAATAGTAGCGGTTCAAAAGCTCCTTTGTACATGATGCATGAGAGTTGCAGCATCGTATATACAGGGCAAAGCCATTCTGTATCACGAGCCGCGCTATAACGAGGTTTCTAACCATCTCACCCCCTTGTAAGAAGAGCGAGTAGGCAATTATGTACGAGCGTGACCAAGGAAAATACGTAATATTTACATGTGACTGGAAATGAAAGCAATCTTGACATCGAGGGCTATTGACCCTTGATTCAAGAGCTTGTGACCTTAATTGAAGCAGAGACAGTTGTCTACCCATTACTCAAGTCGTAAAACAAATATGTTTCTAAAAGCTCCGGCAATATTTAAACACTAAGGCCGTTTCTGAAAATGTCTGCCCTTTTTTTTAATAGTGAAGCACCAGGATATCTATTAGATACCGAGTGTATATGTCTTGTTACTGACTAACTATGTGTTTCCTCTAATTAAATTATTCCCACTACGTCTTTACACATTTCTTCTATTCCCAGTTTCTGTACCTCTTTAGCTACGTCGAACGGTCAACTATGGTCGTGACAGCTTTCTTTACTATTATGGGGTCTCGCAATATATTTCAAATAGTTCAAACCCCTCTGCTCTCCCCACCTAGAAGTTCGGATATTGCTTTTAAATGTTTCAAGAAGAGTCCGTAAGCCCCTTTAAAAAAATAAAATTTCAAAACACTTTGTATAATGTAGCTACAGTTGTCTAGCTTCATTTTCTTTTTTAATTACAAAAATTGGTTGTTTAGAAACGTTTTTATGACGAGCGATGTCGGAGTTTGGCAAACTTTTCGTAATTTGGTATGTCTTTTTAAAGCATACTCCTTGTACGCCTCGGATAACCCTCCATACACTACACGACGTTATTAGGTATGTATTTAATTCATCAGATTCTAATTACATTTGTATATTCCTTTTTCTCGCTTGAAACATTTTTGGTATTTTTGACCCATTTACTCAGGAAGCACTAATTATATTAGATAAAACTTCCTGGACATATTTGGGTGGCATAATTATAATTTTTTACAATTGATTATTTTTCAAAAACAACCATTTTTTCACTTGGTATACGCTATAAGTATATTATTGCCGGCTCTGGTTTATTTGCTACAAACCGTCTAGTAGTGGTCCTCAACATGTATTAGAAGTATTAGTTATTCCCTTTTTTAGCTTCTGAAATTTGGATCATGAATAGAAAACTTTAATACGGACGAGATAGGCCTTACAAACTCCCATAAGATACCGCTGTTGAGTTTAAATCAACTGCGACTCCTAAATTTTCCTATTCTACTTGTAGTTCACGAGGTACCTCGCCAACAATGGACCTCCCGTGTCGAAATGTAAAGCTCATTTAATCTTCCATAACTAGCGTCAGTGGAGGCAAAATAGAAAAGGGTGCTTTTTTCGTTAAACTGTGGAGTTCGGAGTGGGGTGAACTAATTTCAATGGGGGAAGTTGAGAATAAACATTTTGTTTTAACATCGAGACACAATCGATTCTTCGAAACATACAAATGGATTAACTTATTTATATTTAATATTTGAAATTGTTTTACACGTTTTGCAATAAATAATTAATTGTTAAATACGTGAACTAGTATAATGAGGTTGGTGTTACAACTTACAATAATTCCTTCATTTTGCAGCAATCTCTCCGAGAATCCCCTGCAACAAATAATTATTGTTAAACAACCAAACATCGCAAATATTTAAATATATGAATATAGAAAGCCATGTGTGTGTATACCATATAACTTACGTGACGTACATTTCCAGCAATTGAAGAAAACTTTAACTGTGGGAAACTCATTTGAAAATATAGTGTTTATCTAACGTTTTATGAAAGTTTTTGTATACATTTCTGGAAGACAGCATATAACGTTAAACAGCTGATATTGAATGCTTTTATTTTCATTTATAAGGAACCAGATACGGTAAGGACCAAGTGTTACCTTGAACCATGCCTTACAATGTATTATGGGTGCCACTGTATTCTCTGGGACCAGTAGCTGCCAAGATGTCTTCTTTATCTCCTTCACAGCCGTCACTCGGCGCTTCAAGGTCTCACGATGAGGGTAAAGATTATATACCCTGTTGACGCTAATCTAGACAGGAATGTATATAGGCAATTTCCTGGGTCTATAGGAAATTGTGAAAACATAACTGTTGTATTGATGTTTCGAGATTTATCTTTGACTTCCTTCATGGTGGGAAGTTCGTTCAACTTTTCAGGTCTCATGTCATAGTTACGTTTTTCATTATCGAAAATGTATTTTGTAAAACTTCAAATCAGAAAACTTAATTCTATATCAAATAAATAATCATTTTGCTGCGAATAATTATGACTCTCGTGTTTGTGTGTGTGTGTGTGTGTGTGTGTGTGTGTGTGTGTGTGTGTGTGTGTGTGTGTGTATGTGTGTTCAGGGTGATTCACAGACCTATTAAATACGTCAGCGACCCACCTACTCACTACGGGTATGTAGGAAATGTATTGCTATCTCATGTACCTTTAGGATGATGGAAATACGGTAAGGCTGTTACTATGTAACTGTGTCGACGCTTGCATTAGGTCTGCATTTATGTTGTGGGCAGGTTTACGCTCTGCAGCGCTGCCATTGAAGGCTACTAATCCACTCTAGTAAGGTTTGTTAGTTCCCGCATCTAATCCCTGCTAAACAATTATTGTGTTCTGTTGCTATTGCAGTTACTAATATAACTGTTATAATTAATTTCCAGTCTAACAGGATCGACCTTACATATGTTGATGGCAAATTGCAATTGAATAATTTGAAGTGATCTGAATATATACCTACTCTTTGGAGCGTAACTGGCCATAAATTGTATCTCATAATATATATTATATTTCTAGCTTCTAAATTTCTTGTATTTTAGACAGTCATGATGATAAAAAGAAGATAGAATTCAACACTTTTTTCAAGACTATTAAAATATTTTTAATTGTATTGCATCACAGGGAAAAGTTCGCTATTTCCTTTCGAGGATGTACGACCTTGCAAGAACATGTTTCATTTCTGAGAGGCATTGAGCACTCACAATAATTAGGCCTTTATATTTTTAGTTTTGTAGCTTTAACAATAACGGCCTAGCGGGAAACTGTTTAAAGTTTTTTTTTAAAAAAAACAAACACGCGGTTCAGTTAAAAAGGCTCTTGTCCCAAAAGGAACACTAAATTTTTTAAAAAATGTGTTTAATTCAGACAAACATAGGTTGCAGGAATGTTTTGCGTCGTGTAACGCACACAGTTCTGCCGCATTCTCTTAATCAAGACGAATTCGGCAATGCATTTCCATTTCAATTAGCCTAGTGTGTTAAAGTTACATAGAACGCTACTGTAACCGTCACTTGGATATGCGAGCTAAGTACACCTGTACAGCGCAGAATAGGTTTAGGCCAAAGCGAAAATGACATTTATTAATTGTTTTCAACTTGAAATATATATTTTTTTAAATCATCCGTTTTGAAGATTCTGTGTGTAAGACAAAATGGTACTTTACTTTAAATACCTACAACCTCAAACCATACTGAGAGGCATAACAAATGAGTGTCTGCTTCTCATGCCTCTGAGGATGGTTACTTGGTGACCGAAATGTATAATTAGGTTTAAATACAAATATTTGTGGTTAGAGGTTTTTTAATATTATTTGTTAGGACATGACATGGTTAAAATAACAGTAGGAAATGATAGATGCTCGTAGAAATAATATACTGTACCTGCTTATAAGGATGTTTTATTGCACCACTTGCACAGGATCGCATGCTGAAGTATTCCTTTCGTCTGACGTCATATTGCCGATACTGCGCCGTGTTGAAGTCTAGTCGGTATATATACTAGCACGGCTAAATTTATATATTGTTTTATAAAAACTAGTATCAAATATTTGTAATAAAAAACCAGTGTCCACACTCACACACACACACATGTATATATATATATATATATATATATATATATATATATATATATGTACGAGTGTGTGTGTGTATACAATTAAATGACACTTTCATAAACAAGAATTTAAATTTATGTTTTTTCATACATTCATACAGCTTTTCGCTAATTGGCAGTATCAGCATAATCAAAATTTTTAAAGTACCTCGATAGTTTTATATATATATAAATACAGTAAATGTAGTATATATGTTTAAGTATTTTTACCCAACGTTACCTAAAAAAAAAATATAATGCTTCTAATGTATTTGATAAATATTTTAATTCTAAAATTGCTTTTAATTTAATTAATTTTAATAAAACAATTAGGGTTACTAAATTATGGCTTGAAAATACTGGTAGAAAAATTGTTGTTAGTCTTTTCGTTTTTAGAGTAATTTACTCGTATATTGTCATAATCCCTACAACATATCAAATAGCGTTACACTCTCTATCGGGGAATGTATATCTATAACACTACTATATTTATCTAGCTGTACGACGTCAACTATAGTTTCCCCCACTTGTTCTTCTAGTGTTTCTCCGGCTACTCAAGAGATTTATGGTATCGATATCGCTAGATATTAGGTTCATTTAACTTGCTTTAAAGAAGAACTTTGGCAACTAAAGAACATGAACGGAGTGACATTATATTTACCTGTAGATACAAAAAAATGGGACAGATACCATGATTGTATAGACTTAGAGGTTATTTACTAATAAATATGTGTATACTTGTAACTACAAGAAGGTGAGATAGATACCATGATTGTATAGACTTAGAGGTCATTTACTAATAAATATATGTATACCTTTAGCTACAAGAAGAGGAGACAGATACCATGATTGTATAGACTTAGACGTCCTTTACTAATAAATATATGTATACCTTTAGCTACAAGAAGAGGAGACAGATACCATGATTGTATAGACTTAGAGGTCATTTACTAATAAATATATGTATACCTTTAACTACAAGAAGGGGAGACGGATACCATGATTATATAGACTTAGAGGTCATTTACTAATAAATATATGTATACCTGTAACTACAAGAAGATGAGACACATGATTGTATAGACTTAAAGGTCATTTACTAATAAATATATGTATACCTTTAACTACAAGAAGGTGAGACAGATACCATGATTGTATAGACTTAGAGATCATTTACTAATAAATATATGTATACCTGTAACTACAAGAAGATGAGACACATGATTGTATAGACTTAAAGGTCATTTACTAATAAATATATGTATACCTTTAACTACAAGAAGGTGAGACAGATACCATGATTGTATAGACTTAGAGGTCATTTACTAATAAATATATTTATACCTGTAACTACAAGAAGATGAGACAGATACCATGATTGTATAGACTTAGAAGTCATTTACTAATAAATACATGTATACCTGTAACTACAAGAAGGTGAGACAGATACCATGATTGTATAGACTTAGAGTAATTTACTAATAAATATATGTATATCTTTAACTACAAGAAGGTGAGACAGATACCATGATTGTATAGACTTAGAGGTCATTTACTAATAAATATATGTATACCTGTAACTACAAGAAAATGAGACAGATACTATGGCCGGCTAGATTTAGAGGTCATAAAGGGGCATTTACTATTGTAAATATACGTGTACCTAAAACTACAAAAATGTGAGACTCATACTAAGACCGGCTAGACTTAGAGGTCACAAGGGGGCATTTACTAATGTAAATATACGTATACCTAAAACTACAAAAATGTGAGACTCATACAATGGCCGGCTAGATTTAGAGGTCATAAAGGGACATTTACTAATGTAAATATACGTATACCTAAAACTACAAAAATGTGAGACTCATACTAAGACCGGCTAGACTTAGAGGCCATAAAGGGACATTTACTAATGTAAATATACGTGTACCTAAAACTACAAGAGGGTGAGACAGATACTATGACTAGATGGACTTAGAGGTCATAAAGGGACATTTACTAATGTAAATATACGTATACCTAAAACTACAAGAGGGTGAGACAGATACTATGACTAGATGGACTTAGAGGTCATAAAGGGACATTTACTAATGTAAATATACGTATACCTAAAACTACAAGAGGGTGAGACAGATACTATGACTAGATGGACTTAGAGGTCATAAAGGGACATTTACTAATGTAAATATACGTATACCTAAAACTAAAAGAAGGTGAGACAGATACTATGACCGGCTAGACTTAGAGGCCATAAAGGGGCATTTACTAATGTAAATATACGTGTACCTAAAACTACAAGAGGGTGAGACAGATACTATGACTAGATGGACTTAGAGGTCATAAAGGGACATTTACTAATGTAAATATACGTATACCTAAAACTACAAGAGGGTGAGACAGATACTATGACTAGATGGACTTAGAGGTCATAAAGGGACATTTACTAATGTAAATATACGTATACCTAAAACTACAAGAGGGTGAGACAGATACTATGACTAGATGGACTTAGAGGTCATAAAGGGACATTTACTAATGTAAATATACGTATACCTAAAACTACAAGAGGGTGAGACAGATACTATGACTAGATGGACTTAGAGGTCATAAAGGGACATTTACTAATGTAAATATACGTGTACCTAAAACTACAAGAGGGTGAGACAGATACTATGACTAGATGGACTTAGAGGTCATAAAGGGACATTTACTAATGTAAATATACGTATACCTAAAACTACAAGAGGGTGAGACAGATACTATGACTAGATGGACTTAGAGGTCATAAAGGGACATTTACTAATGTAAATATACGTATACCTAAAACTAAAAGAAGGTGAGACAGATACTATGACCGGCTAGACTTAGAGGTCATAAAGGGACATTTACTAATGTAAATATACGTGTACCTAAAACTACAAGAGGGTGAGACAGATACTATGACTAGATGGACTTAGAGGTCATAAAGGGACATTTACTAATGTAAATATACGTATACCTAAAACTACAAGAGGGTGAGACAGATACTATGACTAGATGGACTTAGAGGTCATAAAGGGACATTTACTATTGTAAATATACGTATACCTAAAACTACAAGAAGGTGAGACAGATACTATGACTGGATGGACTTAGAGGTCATAAAGGAGCATTTACTAATGTAAATACTGTATATAATGGCTTGATAAACGGTTATAGATAATTGCTTATAGAATAGATTCGTCGCAGAGCATTGACAAGATGTCGTTACATTCAATGCACTAAATGATATGTTAAATTTGTAAAGTAATTAAATAAAAGTAACTATCGATTGTTGCGCGGTCACAATGGTCGCGTGTTAAATTGAATTTAACGCGAGACTAGTCGATACTTAAATTGCATTTCCGCCTGACAAATGCAAGAGCGGAGAGCTGGAAAGTGACAAGTTCGGATGGATTTGGTTAGGGCCCGCCTCGGGTTGGAAACTTGTGTTGAACTGACTTTTTTGGCAACTTTGTTTTTCTTATTATTGTTGTCAAGCTGACATAAGCTGTCAAGAGAAATGGGCTGAGTTGTTACGCCAGAATCGGATGACACGCAAAATTAAATCGACGAACTAAAAAAAGTAAATAATTAAGATGTTCTAAGCTTCTACGTATTTCCATCTTGGTTTTATTCCTCATTCACTTGGGTGCGACTAACCTGAGTTTATTGCGTTATAAAGCAGATATCTAGAGACAGAAGCCTACTCAGTTTTGCCAGAATAAATACTACGGACCGATTGAATACATTTGAATGTAATTCGTGAAAATAAAGAAGATTAAGCATTTAGTATTAATTTTACAGTTTAACCCTCGCACAGTAAATCATCTGCCATAACTCACTATCTGTCCTGTTACGAAAGCAAAATCGGCTTCAAATGAATACAAATTTTCAATTTTATGTTTAAAATAGGTATAATTTTCTTAATGAATACTTCTTTTCCCTGGCCATGACTATGTTGTGCACGGGAGAAAAATCACCCCATCCGTCACGAGACGCACTTCATATTTCAATCTAAATTAAGTGATACCATGATTTCATACAACAGCTAATTTATGTTATGGATCTTGTTTTGTTAAGTAGGTTGTGTTCTTTTATTTATCGAAAATTAGTAGTTTAAAATGTAATTATTCAATATTTATTTCAATGTCATAAATATATTAATATGTCATCTGTATTTCGATACATTTTACTACAAATAATTCAATATAATTAAGTGAGTTATATAATTTTATTCCAATTTTGATAATTAAAACTTTCTTAGATGAATTTTATACTTTTTAAAAAAAGTTATCAGTTAAATTAGTTGAGTAAAATCTTATTCAATAAATGAATAAACTTCTAATTATCTACATTATTTTAATACTAACTGCATTAACTGCATCCTAAGAAATCATCTACTGACTTCATTCTTCAAATAATGTTATACATTTCTGCAGGCATTCCCAATGACGCGTTTCTTTTATAATGGTTTAAAATTTTGTGCAGACACCTGACGTTAGATGGGTAACTGTCGAAGTTCTACAAACGTGACATTTGACAAACCAACAAATGTTTTCAAGGTTATTCCTGTATTACCTTGCATAAATATAACACATTAAAGTAGCCAACCTTGACCACAAATTATAATAAAACTCGGTAAAATATCTAAATATTCCAAGTAAATTTCCTAATCCATCAACAGGGGATACATTTATTCAAGGGTTCCAACAATGTATACACAAAGTATTTAGGAACTTATCCATGTTTCCTAATAGTTGTGTTTCTTGCGGCTTGTGTGATGAGCATTTAAATATGTAAGGTCACTTGTAAGGTCACCTTATAGCTTACTAGTTACCTACGGAACATAGCTTAGGGATGTTTTTTTGGAATGGGAATATCTAAGTATACATTATGGAATACGTATATTTAAGTATATTTGGTGGAATGGGTATATCTAAGTTTATTTGATGCAATAGCTATATCTAAGTATATTTGATGGAATGGGTTTGTCTATGTATATTAGTTTGAATGGGTGTATCTAGGTGTATTTGTTGGAATGGGTATATCTGAGTATATTTTTTGGAATAGATATATGTAAGTATATTTGTTGGAATAGGTATAGAGTCTATTTCAGTGTATTTGGCGGAGTGAGTGTGTTTGACTATATTCGTTAGAATGAGTAGCCTATATCAAACTATATGTATAGGCATGAGTATATCAATGTGTATATTTGGATGGAATGCGTATATCTAACTATATTTGGTAGAATGAGTATATCTAAGTATATTTGTTGGAATTGTTACATAAAACAATATTTGGAGGAAAGGGTATTTTAAGGACTACGGGTATATTTGGATTAGGTATACCTAGATATATTTGTTGAAATGGGTAGGAAAGCAAATTAGGAAAATCGACCAATGTAGAAATGATACGAAAGCATATTCGGATATACAAATATGCCATTAACTAATTTATTAGTGTATAGCCTGTAAGATATTAAAATGTTATTCTAGAAATTTAATGAAACTAAAGACTGCCCAGTAAAAGACTTATCTGGGCAGGTGAGCTACACACAGTTCCTTAGTTCCTTTCCTTCTCGTAGAGCGTTATTAGAGAAATGAGTGCGATCGCGCGTGTCTAAGTTTTATTATGAATATTAATGTGAGATGAAGGTAGATTAAAATGAAACTAGCCCTAATTACCTATACGGTGTATAAAGTATTTCTGGATTAGGCTGGGAATACGTATGTAGGATTTAGGTTTATACCTTGGCTCTCGAAGTTGCCAAGTATCGCCTGTAATCAAACGTAAGCCATTTAGGGTTCTCATGTATCGTTTCTGTTAAGTATCGAGAATTAGACTTTTCTTTTCAACAATATTAACAAAAATATCTACTGCAAATAACTTGTGTACTTGGAAAATATTAATAGCTAATACTGAATAAAAAAGGGATAAATTGTAAATCTTGGTACATATTCCAATGAAAGATACCCCCAACACACACACACACAAACACACACTTAAATTATTAAAAGCACTTTATAAACTGACGGTCCATTAGAATAAAATCTATAAAACAATTTAATAAAATAATTAAAATGTGTCAAAAAACATTCTCAAATCTGTTGTCAATTAAAATCAACTACCTCCTGAAATTCACGCACAAGTCAACATTCCAATTATTTAACATTACAATTACTTAATAAAATACAAAAGAACACACAGCATGACTAATTCAACAATAACAATACACTAAAATAATAAATGATTTACAAAACCAACATAGATAAATAGAAAAGTATAGTGTGCTTTTAATAATAAAAATAATTTAATTTTATTATTTGTGATGTTTATAATGTTAATTTATTATTATTAATAACTTGAATATATATTGTATTGTTATTTGTTTTATATTAATTTTTGTATTTGAATTTTTTAGACAATATACGTAATTTTGTCTGTTGTACTTGTAGGCCTGAATGAGGACGACAATACAGTTGTCGAAACATTTCTGAATTTTTAATAAATTAAGTATTCTTGACTCATAAATAAATCGTATTTTTATACAACAAAAAAATTTGTGTGAGTGTACATATCATCGTGATGAGGTTTTAGCTTCACATATTCGCTGGAAATATTCTTATTTGAGCAGATTGAGTTTTTAGGCTTTCCTTAATACGCTAAATATTCTACATGTACAAACATTTTGAAAAGCAGGTTTTATATGCCAAATAATGCATAAAGTTTTCTAGGTTTAGCACCATTTTAATACCTGTATACAGAATGAAATAGTAGTAAACATTTATTAGTTGTGAACAAACGTCAATGTATCGTTTGTACCGATGAATCATCCGTTCGGAAATGTCCTAAAGTTCGCCCTCTCCGACTTGGGGGAAACCCTGCCCGGCCTGCCGTACCGGCCAAGTGAGCACATACTGATTTGTTTCACGGATATTCATTTTTAAAATTGCCATGCCGTGCCGCCTTATTGCGCGTATAGCTTTACTGATTCCTTTTATTTTAAAACAGCCATTTTAAAACCTATATACAGAAGGAAATAGTAAACATTCATTAGTTGTGAACAAACGTGAATGATTTGTTTGTGCCGATTAGTCCGAGCTATTGTTTAGCACAGAGTAATAATAATACGTACAAGTAGGTTTTATATATATCCATCTATCTATCTATATATATATATATATATATATATATATATATATATATATATCTATATCACTAAAAACCAAGTGGGGATTTCTCAAGAAGCTCTTCTATCCCGCCCACCTTCGTCTTACGTACTTACTGACTGGACCTCGCCGAGTATAGAACTAACTGGCCACTGCAAAGAAAGGCTTCACTTAGGAAATACACGTTACTTCTTGTGTTGCTTACATTATCTATCCCGGCTTCATTCCATTCCTTCTGTTACCTTAAATTCTCCTTTAATATATATATATATAATAATTTTCAATAATAATATATCAAATTTGTATAGAAAATGGATATAAAAGAAAAACTATAGAAAAATTAAATAATAACATAATAAGAAAACAGAAACTCGAAAATAACTTTGTACCTAATAAGAGAAAAAATATTGAACAACTTTTACATTCACTGGTAACGAAATAAATAAAATTACAAGATTATTTAAAGAAACAAATTTACAAATTACATATAAAACTGATAATAAAATTAAAAATTTAATAAACAATAACAAAAATCAAAATAATATGCACGAAAGAAATGGAGTATATAATATAAAATGTCAAACTTGTAATAAATTATATGTAGGACAAACAAAAAAGAAATTAAAAGAAAGATTTAAAGAACATTTAAACGCTTATATCAAACCAAACATATACAAATCAAATTTAGCGACGCATTGTATTAATAATGGACACGAGTTTCCGGAAATAGAAAATATGAAATTAATAAAAGAATTAAATAAGGGATTAAAAATAATTATTTTTGAAACATTGGAAATTTATAAGCATAAAGTTAAAGACAAATTAATTGATGAACAAATTCAAGTGAAATCAAGGCACCAAACTATTTATAAGGTCATTGATGTTATAGAAAAAATTTACATAAAGTGCAATACTTATAAACATATGGTCGTTTGTAGCACATATGATTTAATTATGTAAAAATATTTTATTAGATTATTATTTTCCTGAAGATGCTATTTTATCTGCGAAAAGCCTTGAATAAATATATTCATTAAAAGTATTCTTGATTTTGAAATATTTTTAATTTATTAACTATATTACAAGAAAACATATCACAATATTTAATATAATAATGTATATATATATATATATATATATATATATATATATATATATATATATATTGTTCAAACTTTCAATAGTTCAATACATTTTAATAATCCACTCTAGTTCAAATACATTTTCTAAATTTGTAGTGGATGACAATTGATATTGATACATATTTTTCAAATATAATTCATTATTAAATTTCATTATTTCAGTTATGAAATATAGTTCTCCGTTCCATCATAGGTTATAGGTTTAACTGTTAGAACAGCTGTTTCAACGCATAGGATATGTTACTTTATTTAATTGTTTCTAATTATTTAATAAAAAGTGGCTAAAATGTTTAAAAAATTGTTGACTCAACTAGGAATTGACTTTTAAATTTTTTTTGTTTATATTCCTTTTTCATCGTATAATCATTCTATTCGATTAATAGTGAATTTGTATAATTTACTTAAATACTTATTAACCTTAACGTATTAGCTTAAATTTCGTACAAATTGGGAAGCGAGAAAGACTAATACAGAAACAGGCTGAACCAATGTGTAGTCGACGTTGAAACATGAATAATCGATTACCTGTACGCGTCTGTGTGTTCAACGAGTTACTCTGTGGACTAGCTTAGTAATTGCTTTAAAAAGACTTTATTGACTGATTCCAGGCTAACTTGTTTAGAACTGAAATGAAACATCGAAATTCCCCTATTCAATGGACTTTATTCGTTATATTTTAGTTCTAAATATAAAATACCCAATTTTATAAATATAAAATGTAAATATAAAAATATTCCTTGAACGTCTTTTTTGTAAATTTAAAATCGTTTTCTTTAATCCTTAGACAAAGTAGAGAGTGACCAATAAACCAACAGTGCTTACGATTTCATAAAAATACCATTTGTCATAGAAAAATGAGAAATTTTGGAAACAGTATAGTTATCAAACCGTATTACTTTTCCCCTCCGCTAACCGCCTAACTGTGACATCTCTCTGCACGTGCAAAACCCGATTAAACATTTTACTTGGAATTGTATTTAAAATGACAAAGAGCTGTTTCTTTTCGCCTGCCACCTATGCAAAGCTATGAAATATACACAGCCTAAGTTTCTACTCGAGAGATTTTACAGCTGGTCAATAAATACCCTCTGGGAATCCGAGTTTAGAGGTTGGGGTTGATTTTAATTTATTTTTTCCCAATGGATACTACCCTCGTTCCGTTGCTTTCATAGGTATGTCTTTGTGTAAATGTCTCCCCAATGCTTCGGGTGGAAAGGTCTACAAACTGCTTACTTTTTTAATGGGAAAGGGAGCTCTCAAGTCTCGCGGGATTGGTTATATCTACCTGAGACCAAACTCCGAGTACGAAGATCCGGCCCCCGAGAGTGGATAACAGTACGATTGCGGGTACCTGAACCAAACTCCGAGTATGAAGATCCGACCCCCGAGAGTGGATAACAGTCCTTGCGGGTACCTGGACCAAACTCCGAGTACGAAGATCCGGCAGTGTTTGGTTATAGTTCGTCTCATTCCAGGGGTGAGCGGTCATCGGTCCATGTCTGCATACTGGTACAAGGGGTCGTGGCACCAAGCCCTCAGTGTTTGGTTGTAGTTCGTCTCGTCTCAGGGGTGGGCGGTCACTGGTCCAGATCTGCATACTGGTATGAGGGCCGTGGCACCAAGCCCTCGGTGTTTGGTTGTAGTTCATCTCGTCCCAGAGGTGGGCGGTCACCGGTCCAGGTCTGCATACTGGTATACGGATCTTGGCACCAAGCCCTCAATGTTTGGTTGTAGTTCATCTCGTTCCAGGTGTGGGCGGTCACCAGTTCAGGTCTGCATACTGGTATAAGGGTCGTGGCACCAAGCCACTGGTATAAGGGTCGTGGCACCAAGCCACTGGTATAAGGGTCGTGGCACCAAGCCACTGGTATAAGGGTCGTGGCACCAAGCCACTGGTATAAGGGTCGTGGCAGCAAGCCCTCAATGTTTGGTTGTAGTTCATCTCGTTCCAGGTGTGGGCGGTCACCGGTCCAGGTCTGCATACTGGTATAAGGGTCGTGGCACCAAGCCACTGGTATAAGGGTCGTGGCACCAAGCCACTGGTATAAGGGTCGTGGCACCAAGACCTCGGTGTTTGGTTGTAGTTCGTCTCGTCTCGTGGCACCAAGCCCTCAGTGTTTGGTTGTAGTTCGTCTCGTCTCAGGGGTGGGCGGTCACCGGTCTAGGTCTGCATACTGGTATAAGGGTAGTGGCACCAAGCCCTCAGTGTTTGGTTGTAGTTCATCTCGTCCCAGATTTGGGCGGTCACCGGTCCAGGTCTGCATACTGGTATAAGGGTCGTGGCAGCAAGCCCTCAGTGTTTGGTTGTAGTTCATCTCGTCCCAGGTTTGGGCGGTCACCGGTCCAGGTCTGCATACTGGTATAAGGGTCGTGGCAACAAGCCCTCAGTGTTTGGTTGTAGTTCATCTCGTCCCAGGTTTGGGCGGTCACCGGTCCAGGTCTGCATACTGGTATAAGGGTCGTGGCACCCATTTCGAGCCTGACGCTAGTTCGAGGTAGGATTCGTAGAGGTTTCACACGCTAGACTGGAGATGCTCCACAGACGGATCTTTGTGTACCTTGACAAGGATGCGGAGCCGAAAGACTTACTCGTTGATACCATTCTTCATTTCCACCATCTTCCTTTCTCCTTACATTTCCGCATAACACACTGCCAAATGTATTTGGGAGGGGAGCCGCTGACGAAGCACTAACCGGAAACACTTAAATAAAATTAATGTGGATTCAAGATTAATCCTGCGAAGTGCATTTGCGCAGCACAAACCAATGCCGTAGCTTCAATGCACCGCCAGAACCACTAAACATTGTTTCCGACCCACTAGTGGATAACATCAACTTGGAAGCCTCTCCAACTTGGTTGTAAAGTATGCTTTTGTAATTAATTTCGGTTCTGTTTGCAATTAGCAGTAGACAAACACCTATTGGATTATTTTAAATATATAACACCTGCTAATCACAAAAAACGTTTTATTCACATCCTCGTGTACATTTCCATTGCAAAGCAGTTATCGTTAGAGGAAAGTGTACAGTAGTGGCTCTAGACTTATTCTTCTTTCCTCTGAAGATCGAACTTTTGTGTAGTTAAGAGGTTTTATTTATTTAAAATTAAAAAACCACATCACAGATGTTCCAAGTTATTATTTCACGGAAATTAGTTTTTAAAATAAATACGTAATAGTATTTAAAAATAATAATATATATGCAATTGGAATAAATACGTTGAGGCAAGGCGTTTCGCTGACCAAAGTATATGATTGTCGTTCGTGACAGGCAGAGACATAATCAGTTTTGCCAGAATAAATACTACGGACCGAGTAAATACCTTTGAATGTAGTTCCTGAAAATAAAGAAGATTAAGCATTTAGCTTTAATCTTACAGTTTAACCCTCGCATAGTAAATCATCTGCCATAACTCACAATCTGTCCTGTTACTCAACGCAAAATGAATCCAGCTTCAAATGAATACAAACTTTCAATTATATTTTTAAAATAGGTATTTCCTTCTAATGAATAATTTTTTGCCTGGCCGTAACTGTATGCTTTTCACTGGAAAACCCCCATCCGTCACGAGAAGCGCTTTACGTTGCTAAAATCAAGTGATAACATTTGATTTTATATAACTGATTTTATGCTGTAGTTGATGTTGTATATCAGCTTTTTCAACCCATAGATTGTGTTTCTTTATTGAACAGTAATAAGTTAAAATGTTTTTATTAGATATTTTCTATAATTTATTAAATATAACATTTTATTTATATTTCGATAAATCAAACTATAATTTATCCCAATATAATAAGAGAGTGTTATACTTTTATTCCAGCTTCTTAAAATTAAAACCTTCTTAGGCGTATCTCGAAGTTTTTAAGAACTGATTTCAATTGAATTAGTTAAATAAAGTTTTCTAATTTTAAATACGATTCTTAAAGAACACCGCATTACTCTAACCTCTCTATCTACGCGTGTTATTTTATGCCCCTCGCATTATTCTATTGTGAATGTGTGTTAGTTTAATTTTCTCATAGTCTAATTGCCTTCTGCGATTGGTGCATTACAAGATATTTGTAATTTGACACAATCTTTCTCCTTTTTAATAAAATTCTTAAAGTTCTTATACAAGAAATAAAAACACGAGTGGATTGTGCTTCCTTAGTAAATTGATAACAGCGTGTAAAATCAAAGGTTTGCTTCCGAATTTTCATTTATAATAAAGTTAATTAGGACAAAGCGTTACCTTAAATAGAGTCTCGCAAAGTATTGTCGTTTTATGAGGAAGTGTTGCTTGTTGCGTCCGCTTGGAAACATAAAAAGCTAAGGTTTAAACACTCAGCGCCGGTTTTTATAAAACCCTTCTTAATCTTGTTTACATCCTGTCACTCTACGCTTCGAAAGACTCACGGAAAGGATGCAAATTACATTTTGTTGACTGCAATCTAAGCCTCTGTGTATATAATAGGGTAGAAAGAGATAACTGCTGTATTGACGCTTTGTGATTTATCTGTGACTCGTATTTCATACAAAAGCAATACAGCACAGTAGCGTAATTACAGATAATAAACGCTTGTAACTCTTTGCTACGAATATTTACACAGCCTTTATGTATGCTTCGCTAACACTTTAGTATCGTCAGGTTACAAAATAAAAACATTTACCACAAGATACGAAGAACACGCAAAACAGATAAGAAAGACACAACCCACATCAAATTTTGCCATACACATACATACAAAACACACTACACTCACAGACCAATCTAAATATCCTACATTACATCAATAAAAGCAAACACTTAACACAGTAGAAAACTATGAGATATATAAACACCATAAATACTATCCACAAGTTATTCTAATGACAAAACACTCCCAATCATACACTATATTTGAGCACATAATTAACAACTACCCTATGAACAATAACACACCACACAACAGAAATACACCACATACTCACACCAACACAACACACCTGAGCTACAGTCTTGCCAGTATTTCACAGCATTGAATAATGCACTGACCTAGCGCGAAACGTGTCTACTGAATAAATCAGTAAGTAGTGGTTTTTTTGCCAAGATAATACAGACAAACGTAATTTTTATAAAAACCTCAAAATGTACAACACAAAAACTGCAAATATTTCTTCCGTTCTAAGTGGTAGTGAAGTGTACATTAAGGTTAAGAATATTTTTTATCAAGTGTGTATAATTGTTTATTAATTATATTTCATGCTGGGAAGTTAGTTGACCTCGGGTAGTCTACGATATAGTTCACTAACCCTCATTATACCTATAGTATGCCTATAGTGTTCCGTTTCTCATTATTGCAATTTTTTATAATTAGCCTCATAACTTTTCATATGAAAGCTAAATTGTTTACCAAATAAACAAATTCACGGGACTGTAAAAACAATATTACTGCATGTTTTACGTGGTTAGTTTTAAAATTCATAATTTTTTTGGTATTGATGCACATTTACTAACAATACAGCGTTTATGGAAATTTATTTATAGGTATCATACCATTATAGTTTACATTTTAAATTTAAAACCCTATGCCGATACATGAGCCAATTCTAGGCTGGGATTAAAACATAAAGTTAAACTTTTGTGACAGGAACATTGTTTACCTTTTTTACTTTTTGCATAATTTTCTTGCTCTTAATCCTTGCTGTAAACTAAATTTAAAAGGAAATGGGGTACATTTTTGACCCGTGTGTTTATTTACCACCCCCGACGACCCCACCCCGAGTAAGTGTTTCCAGTCAATATTTATAAATACAAAATAATGTAGTAAGTACAGGTTTGATTGGTTACATTGGAAAGTACGTATTTAAAATGTCGAGAACCCCTGTCTTAAACGATAAACATGGGTGAAAATGCATAAAGTTACTTGTTGGAGGTGGCGAATATGACCAGACAAGGATATAGGCCCTAATACTGCTCCGGTGACTTTTGCAGATGTGACAATAAAAAGTAAAACTAAGCCAGTTTTGAATGACTTAATATAAACTTGATAAATGTGGAAATTATTATTTACTAATTCGTTTTACCGATTAAGTCATCAAGGATGAATTACTGTAGCCCCCAGGGGCGTAGCTAGGAACGTATGTTCACGACCCGGTGGTCAGGTGGGGTGGAACACCTCCCCCTGGGGAAATTTTGAGCATTTTATCACTAGAAATTTATGTTTTATGATGTTTTGGCATTTAAAATTACACAATTGATGGGTCGTAGGGAAGCTGTTTTGTTAAAACATACTTGACTATAAAATACATTTTGCAATTATTAGTTTTCCCTCCTAGTAGAATAGAATAAATTTGTTTCATAGGTTAATATATTCTGCTACAGTTAATTTGTTTGAGATAGCACATGCCCGTTTGCATCGTCCCTGGTAGATATAAGAATGGGTATGACTGAGCCCTCTCTGTCATTGCGTAATGCCAATAAGCGTAAGTTTCGTTATCATCCCATACAGGCCTATTTAACAAACTCTAATTCGTCTCCTATTACACAACTTCATCGCATCTTTAACATTGCTACTATAGTATTAGGCCTAAATCGTAAGAGTTAACCTTACTAAGACAAAAAATAAAAGCAATACAAAGTGGAATGACAAAAGCTGACTTGTGTATCATGAATAATATATGAAGCCCTATCTAAGGTGAATGCTAAGCTAGTCCTCCGACGGTTTCCCTCCTCGTCGGTTGCAAGTCGACAATTAAAACGTTCCATTCTTCCCCTTCACCCACCCCCTCCCCACACACAGAGATTATACGCTTTTGTTTTGCAAGATAAGATACATTGTAAATAATATTTTCTTGGTTTTTTGTTACTTCTAAGCAGGCACTTAGTTTTCTTTCAGTTTTAACTTGCATGCAATTATTATTTAGGCTACTTACATATGCACATATACATCTATGTTAAAATTTTCTACTGTTCACAAGAAAATAAAAACTGTCATCCAGTATCCCCCAGTAAGATAAATTAATCTGTGGGTGACTGCCCCCCAGTAAAAACCTTCCCCCAACCACACTAACATCCTACCATATTGGGGATAAAATCTCCTTGACCTCAGCCCTGCTCCCATTATACAGTGTCGCGTGACTTAGGCTGCATCATCTTCCTCTTCTCTGATTGACATACTAACTGGTCGGCCTAAAGTTAATACCCTCTTTTGGTTTACCAGTTTTCTCTTCCAACGTCGCCATAAGCCTTTCCCATCTTCAGCTCGTCGCCTACTTCGCTCTCCTTATACCTTGGTCACAACGAATGTTCAATATGATCTCTACCATTCTTAGTTGGTTCGCTGAAGCATTTGGTAAGTTTACTTTTCCTATGGATGGCGACATCCGCAGAGTATACGGGCTGACAATGTGTCATTTTTAGAAGGTCGATATATGACGTTTTATTGTATTACAGTTTACCCACCTTTGTACTTGACCCGTTTTTATTTTAATCTCCTATAAAATTAATTTCTTGTTCTTGATGCTCATATTATTCCATCACTTTTAGTGTATTTATTGTTAAACATATAACAAGGGCTAATTTATGGCTTTTACGTATGTATATCCATAAAAAGGCCTAAAGTTGCTATTTTTTCCTTATATTTCTTTTAGTGTTTTTTGGAGCTCTCTAAACCCTAACTATAGTTACAAATTCATAGATATGCTTCCAAACTCTCCGGATCTTTGCCTTTAATGATTATGGTAACATAGTCTCCGTACAGTTACATATCATTGGACCGTCTCGTACAACTCTTCTCTATGGTTTTATTGGTTTGTACGTGAACTAATTTTGTTAGTTTAGTATAACTTGAAAAGTAATTTCGTACATTGGTAATCCAATCTAAACTCTTTGATTCTAGTGCTTCACACCTCCTTACATGCACCTTGTTCCAATTAGTCGTAAATAAAATACTTTTTATTCTTACAAGTTCAAATATATGTTTTTAAAGCTTGAAGTGGGTAACACTTGATGTTAAATAAGTTTTTTCCAAATATTTATTTATTAATTAGATCTTAAATGAAATAATTTTAGAAAACTTTTCACAAAAGTGGCAAGGTATCCAATATAGTTATTTCATCTCATTCGGCTTAAAACAAGTGATAAAATATGATTTCATAAAGCAGTTGATTTTATGTTAGGCCTATAGGTTATGTGGTAGGACTGATGTTTTAACGCAAAGTTAATGTTAGTTTATTTATATTATTTTTAATTATTTATTAAAAAATAACTAAAATAATATACTTTTTTTACCTAAGTAGGAATTGGCTTGAATAATTGTGTTTACACTACTTGTTTCTTGTAAGGAATTTTCTGCTGAAGACAACTAAAATGAGTATTTGGTTGATTTTTCTCGACGAATTTTTCTATTAATATTTCTAGTCTGTGTAGATGGATGCCACAGGGTTCTAAGACAGAGCGGACCTCACCGAGGGAGCAGGAAGATGGTTTGCAGTTAGTCTGAATAGAGGCCAATCAAAAAATCTAGCGAGAAAATATTATTACGACAGTTATAAATTAATATATATTGCAATAATGATAATACTAGAATATATGAAAATGAGAGGTATAAGTGCACAAAAGTAAACTAAAAATATAATATTCGTTGTTAAGATTCAGATAACGAAAAGGGCGCGGATGAGCCTAGATTCTATCGAAGAGCATTTTGCCCCCTTCTATAAAATTTTTACAAGCTTGAATCCATCAGTTTGGATATAATACACATAGGAATCCTCATAAACCTTGAAGCTCCTTAGTGAGCTATGGCTCATATTCCAAAATTAGATATCTAGTTTCTACAATGCTATTGAAAACCTACCTTTAATTTTCTGTAGGTTCACCCAGACTTTACTAAAGATAGCCTTGTTCAAAAGTTTTGTTTAACTTTTGTTTACGTTTATTTATAATTTGAATGATTTTTTCACATTCGGACGTGGGGGGGGTGGAGAGAGAGAGAGAGAGAGTGGTAGGTACGCGTTTAACTGAAACTAAAAAGACATCTCAGAAATACGCGTTTATGGAAGGAGTGCTCGGGAGATGTATCTACGGGTGATTAATGGTTCCGACAACGCATACCATTCTCATATGGTGACAATTCTTCTTCGAACTAAATATTAGTTTTACAAAAATATGATATTAAGGCAACCAATTTGATTTTGTTATGTTATATATTTCTTTCGACTTAATTAGGTTTATATTTGCTTAGAGATGCAGGTTCACCTGTAGGGGTTATCTTTGATTTGGTTCAGGCTTAATTTTGACCCTGCTGTAGTCCAATATGTACAGAGTATCATTTTCCTTATTTCGAATTTAGATTTGTGAACTTTATAATTCCATCGGAGAAATGTCTATTACAACCATCATAAGGCAGGTCTGGATCTTGCGTACTTAAGGAGATGCATCATACGTATTATGCATCATACGCGTAAGAAGACATATTTTAACTCTGTTTTATATTGCCACTTTATTAAGATTTATTGTATCCGGGGGTAATTGAAATGATTAATGAATAAAGGTTGTGCAAGCATCTCTTGTCGTATCCAATTCTAGTTAACCAAGCGAGAGTGTGCCTTATCCCAAATAAGAAGGGGTTAATACTAGCGAGGCGGAGAAATGTCGAGTTCAACAGATAAAGCAAGGGTGAACACGATGCATCCATCGTGTTCTTGGTTGGTTTTCTTGAGCGAGGCAACCGAGGCCTCATGGCACTACACAGACTCCTGCTTTATTTGTACAGAACTGTTGATAGCCGTAGGTGGCAATTTGAAGAAACGAATCTAGCCGTTGTAGTTTGTTGTAAACCTGGCCATGATATAGGAAATATGCAAGGGTGTTTAATATATAACAATATCTGATTTTGCATTAAAGATGGCTTCTCATACCCATACCTAACCAGCAACAAAACATGTCTAACTCTACGTAAATAAGGAAAACTGTATTTAACTGCTGTTTCCGTGTCTGTGTAGCTCTATGAACAAAAATATTGTTGACGAATTATAAATCCTTGTAAATGTGTCGTAAAATTAGCAACTTAGGACGTCTATTCCCAACCTAATACGTCGAAATTTTGATGTAGGAATCTACTTAGGTGTAGGACATTACTTGTGCAAACATTCTACCGGTCTGTACGTCATTTCACTCGCTGCTTCAAAGACACCTTGCGTCTGGTCTTACCTCACCCAACCCAAAAGCATTTTGTCGCACTTTGAAGCACTGCCTTAAACGTTTGTTATGCGTCAAGTCTCGAAGAATTTTGCCAAGTATTCATAACTTTTTCATTAGAATAGTTTCACAACAAAATAAGAAGGCCTTGGAATATAAAATGAACGCAGAATTAATCCTGTGCAACGCAAAGAAGTATAAAACAGATTGCTCCAGCTGTGACTGAAACGAACCCAATCTACAAAAGGTACACTCAATGTATTCATTCTTAATAAAGTGATATCTCTTTGTCGTTGCAGCTTTGAGGAAGTACTAAAGGCAAGCATCAACTGTATTCCTATCCACGTAAAGCAGCCGTCAGGTGCAGGTAGTCGACTTATGCCTACTTCCCGCTGGCAGATAAAAGGGCTTTCAAATATTACATTGTACTTTTTATTTTGCGAATTACTTATATTTATATTGTCACTGCGTCTCTCGAAATACGTTTATTGCTTTGTGAGGTATTATATGTACATAGCCGTCACACATAAACTCATCTTTCGCCTGACTCACTCCATCCATACTAAATAGTTTTAATATACAGGTATATATATCCAAAGGTTTTAGATACTTCCAAACGCTAACACACCTGAAATAGTGTAAAATATGCAGTAGTTGTAAGTGGAAGAGATGCAGACGTTGTGTAATGTTATAAGTGAAAGGGCCTCAAAAGCTGTAAAAGGTTATATGTGAAAGATAAGCAGCAGTTGTGTAATGTTATAAATGAAAGGGCTTCAGAAGCTGTGTAAGGTTATATGTGGAAGATATACAGCAGTTGTGTAAGGTTATAAGTGAAAGACATGCAGCAGTTGTGTAAGGTTATAAGTGAAAGTGATGAAGTAGTTGAGTGAGGTTATAAGTGCATCAGCTATTCCAACAAAGTCCGAGACTCGTCTCATCATTGGTTGTGTCTATAAACACCTATAGTATTCCAATTTTATATAAAGCAAAAACTATCGTCGTATATCCGAGTGGCAACCAAAGCTTGTTGGTTTGATGTAAATTTCGCTGCCTCTCCGTGTTAGATTAACACACATGCTAGCGGAATAAATGCATACCTTCTTGAGTTTAAGAAATGGACATATTATATGAATACGGAATGCTTTGATTTAGTTTATAGTTGATTTTACTACCGGGGATTCAAACAACTGCTTTTATTTATCTAAACTTTTCCATAATATAGACAATCTTTATCGTCACTATTTAACTGGAAATTTTTAATGGTATGGAATGGTCTTATAAAACTTGATAAATTGAAAAATAGAGTGTTACTTTGTAATCAACCTACTCATTGGATACTATGTGATAACCCTTAGTCAAACTATGCTTTGGACACTGTTTGTTAAACCAAACTCAAGCTATGCATTGGATATTATGTGTTAACGATTAGTCGGGCTACACAACGGCCACTATGTGTTAACCATTAGTCTAGATATGCACTTTATATTATGTGTTAACTTGTAGTCATTCTACTCATCGGCTACTATGTGTTAAACCCTAATCAAGCTATGCATTGGATATTATGTGTTAACTTGTATTCAAACTTCTCATCGGATACGATGTGTTAAACCATAGTCAGGCCATGCATCGGATACTATGTGTTAGCCCTAGTCAGGCTATGCATAGGATATTATGTGTTAACCCATAGTCACGCTAACCATTAGCCCGGCTATGCATCGGATACTGTATGTTGGTCATTAGCCTGGCTATGCATAGGATATTATGTGTTAACTTGTATTAAAACTTCTCATCGGATACGATGTGTTAACCCATAGTCAAGCTATGCGTTGGATATATTGTGTGTTAACCACTAGTGAAGCTACACATCGGATATTATGTGTTAAACAATAGTCAAGCTACACATCGGATATTATGTGTTAACCCATAGTCAAGCTAACCATTAGTTAACCATTAGCCTAGCTATGCATCGGATACTATATGTTGAACATTAGCCAGCCTATGCACTGGATATTATGTGTTAACCACTATTTAAGCTACTCATCGGATAATATGCGATAACCCATAGTCAAGCTCTGCATCGGATACTTTGTGCTAACAATTAGCGAGGCTATGCACTGGATATTATGTGTTAGGCCACAGTCAAGCTACTTATCGGATACTATATGTTAACCCATCGTCAAGCCATGCATCGGATACTATGTGTTAATGATTAGCCAAGCTATGTATCGGGTATTATGTGGTATTTTGTAGGTAAGCTACTCATCTGATATTATGTGTTAATGATTAGCCAGGCTATGCATCGGATACTATGTGTTAACTTGTAGTCGTCGGATACTGCGTGATAACCATTAGCTAAACTATGCGTTGGATATACTGTGTTATATTTTTAATTGGTAGGCCCATGTCGGCTTGGCATAATATCTATGCAGGCTTACACACATATTTGTTTAACACATTATGTAGGTTATCATGTATGTAGGCTTAACATGGTATATACGCCTATGTATTATAGCATGCATGTTGGCTTAGCATAGTATTTATTTGGTTTACACGCATTATTGTTTAACACAGTATATAGGGCTATTTAGAGTACATTGCTTAACATAGTATAAGGGCCTATATAGGTTAACATGAATGTTGGCTTAACACTGTATGTATATAGGTTGCGTGACTTTTTTTTAATTATATTGTAATATTTGTTGACCGTCACCTATGTGGGCGTGATAGGTTATGCATTGGTAGCTGCCTTTACATAGCTATGGTGGTATGCATTGGTAACTATACCATATAGTACTTCCCATATAAACTATACGGTTGAATGCCTGAGGCTCTACCTGATAGAAGAGGTGAAAATGTGTGTATAGCTCAGATCATGAAGGCTTTGGCCAGTGGTTTATCGACATAGTAGGCGCATGTAGGGATTCATGTATGTCGGCTTAGCATAGTATGTATGTAGGCTTACATGCATATTTGTTTAACACAGTATGTGGGCTATCATACATATTGGCTTAACAAAGTATATAAATCTATGTAGGTTTACATGCATATTTGTTCAACATACTATATAGGGCTATCATGCATGCTGGCTTAACATAGTATATAAGTCTATGTAAGTTTACATGCATATTTGTTTAACATACTATATAGGGCTATCATGTCTGTTGGCTTAACATAGTATATAAATCTATGTAGGTTTACATGCATATTTGTTTAACACACTATATAGGGCTATCATCCATGTTACCTTAAAATAGTATATAAGTCTATGTAGGTTTACATGCATATTTGTTTAACACTGGGCTATCATGCATGTTGGCTTAACATAGTATATAAGTCTATGTAGGTTTACATACATATTTGTTTAACACACTATATAGGGCTATCATGCATGTTAGCTTAACATAGTAATAAGCCTACACACCTTACTGCGACCGTTTGCGTTGTGTTGCGTAAGCCTACCGAGCCCCTGCAATGTGATAGGTCGATTCCCCGCACAGACTGTTGACTATTTGAACTCAATGTATAATTGTTGGTCGGTTAAACTTAGCGTTTAGTGGAAACGTTGGTAGTTTGATCTAACCGATCATTTTTTTTTGGCAATTTCATATATTATTAAAAACAACCCCACTTAAAGGTCCACTCTAGCGTTAATTTACCTAAGGCCTTTCACCAGGGTAGCTTTACTTAAGGGCTTCCTTCGGGATTGCTTTACCTGAGGCCTTGCTCCAAGGTAGCTTTACCTAAGGTCTAACTCCATGGTAGCTTTACCTAACGCCTAGCTCCTGGGTGGCTTTACCTCAAGCACGACTCCAGGGTGACTCTACCTATGCTCTGACTAGAAGGTAGCTTTACCTAAAAATTGATGGAGGTATTTTTCTTAGTCGAGAGGCTGTAATTGTTATAGCAACATACCTGAACCTAAGCCCCGACTCTTGGGTAGCTTTGCTTAAGAGCTGAGTCCAAGGTAGCTTTACCTAAGGCCAGATTCCAGGGTTACTTTACCCAAGGCCTGGCTTCAGGTTGGGTTTACCTGCGGACGTGCTTCAAGGTAGCTTTACCTTAGGCCTGGCTCCTAGGTGGCTTTACCTCGAGCACGACTCCAGGGTGACTTTTACCTAGGACCCCGATCATTTTTTGGCAATCTGATATATTATTTAAGACAACCCCTTGTTGAACCCACCCCCGCATCTATCCAACACAAACTCTAAAGATACCCCATACAGTTGTTTAGTCATTTGATCCAACCGATCAATTTTTGGCATTTTCATATATTATTTAAAACTACCCTCAGGTGACCCCACCCCCACATCTGCCGAAAATGGACTCTATCTCCACCCTAACACTCAACACACATTTTTCCAAAATGTTTCCAAAAACTACCCCCAACCCCGATTCCACCCCCGGAGTAACCCTCGGGGAAGCTCCCGAACGTACCTAGGATCCACCCTACACTTAGGGGTGGGTTAGGTTGGATGCCATTTGGCTCACTTAGGTTACTGCTTCAAGGCCAACTCCCCAACCACTTTTTTTCCAAAGTATCGTCCTTAACTACTCTCGTTCCAAATCCCGGCATTTCTTTGAAATATCGTGTGTATGTGTGCATATAGCTCTGATGTATGGGGAGCATCCAAAATGCGTAAGTTTTAAGGAGATCAGATATCTATTATGGAGAATGATCGAAAGACAAGGGGTTATGAATACAGGAGGATTAAGATCGATACACCAACCATGACCGGGGCCGGGGGATAGAGTCATTTATATGTTCCTTAATGGGGAAATGCTCCCGAAATACCCCTGTACTAAGGATATACCATAATGTTTTGTCAATGGGAAAAACGTATGGTAATATTTGGGCAAAATTTGAGGGCTGGTAAGGAGTGTCTACTGCAGAATACATGACATCTTTAGAAGGGCATAGATCATTGTAAATATAATTATATATATTTATATTTATAAATTTATTTATTATTGAGCCTACCACAATAATAGAAACATATTCAGAAAAGAAAATACATTAAAATCTATTTAGTGCTACTGAAATAGTGTTGTAAAGCGTATTAATCCAACAGCTGCGTCTATAAACAGAAGATATGCATTTAAAGGGATTTATACTTTGATCGAATTATCAGTGAATAAATTCAGGATTGCACCGAGGAAAGTTTAATGGCGTTCCGGTGTAATTAAAACTTTATTCAGTGAAACTAATATAATTTGAATGCACTGTCTAGAGAAGCGCAGGTGTCAACAGAGAGCTACTCTGTCATCAGAACTTCATTATCCCTGTGCACCTAGAAATGTAAGATACGTAGTGAAATGAAAGTACACTATCATAGCCTTATCCAGCCAGACTTAACTAATCACATCCTTACACAATCATAGCCTTATACAATCATAGCCTAATCCAATCAGAGTCTTACCCAGTCACAGCATTACCCAATCATAGCCTAATCCAATCAGAGTCTTACCCAGTCACAACCTTACCCAATCATAGCCTCATCCAATCAGAGTCTTACCCAATAACACCCTTACCCAATCATAGCCTAATCCAATCAGTATTCCCAGTCCCATCCTTACACAATCATAGCCTAATCCAAACAGAGTCTTACCCAATCATAGCCTAATCCAATCAGAGTCTTACCCAATAACACCCTTACCCAATCTTAACCATATCCAATCATTCTTACCCATTCACATCCTTACACAATCATATCCTAATCCAAACAGAGTCTTGCCCAGTCACTGCCTTACCCAGTCACTGCCTTACCCAATCATAGCCTAATCCAATCAGATTCTTACCCAATAACACCCTTACCCAATCATAGCCTAATCCAATCATTCTTACCCAGTCACTGCCTTACCCAATCATACCCTAATCCAAACAGAGTCTTACTCAATCACAGCCTTACAAAATCATAGCCTAATCCAATGAGAGTCTTACCCAATCACATCTTACACAATCATAGCCTAATCCAATCAGTCTTACCCAGTCACAGCCTTACCCAATCATAGCCTAATCCAATCCCCAATCATAGCCTAATCCAATCATAGTCTTACCCAGTCACAGCCTTACCCAATCATAGCCTAACCCAAACAGAGTCTTACCCAGTCACAGCCTTACCCAATCATAACCTAACCCAATCACAGTCTTAACCAATCCATTGCCTTCCCAATTACACTCTTACTCAATCAGAGTCATATTGGGTCCACTGCCTTAACAAATGACCGCCTTACTCAATTAGAGTTTACCCAATCACAGTCTCATCCAATCAGAATCTTACCCAGTGACAGCCCTACCCAACCAGATTCTTATCTAATCATTTTAACATCACAAAGCGGAATTCTTGCGGAGTCCTTGCGATTCTTATCCTTGGGAAGCCTCGTAACTTATTGTTTGGTTGTTTCTCATAAAAATCCAATTCCTTTGCCAAAGACCCCAAGCTCGGATAGCCTGACCTTGTAACATGACTGGTCCCTGCCCTGCCCTCCGCTGGGTGAATTGGTTCTATGTTGCGACCCATTTCGTATTCCCCCTTAAACCTCTGCTGCCACTGCCAGAGACTTCAGGCCCCATGCTGGCCTAGCCTGACCTTGTAACATGACAGGTTTGGATTGACTGGTCCCTGTCCTGCCCTCCGCTGGGTGAATTGGTTCTTTGTTGCGACCTATTACGTATTCCTCCTTAAACATCTGCTGCCGCTGCCAGAGACTTCAGGCCCCATGCTGGCCTAGCCTGACCTTGTAACATGACAGGTTTGGATTGACTGGTCCCTGCACTGCCCTCCTCTGGGTGAATTGGTTCTTTGTTGCGACCTATTTCGTATTCCCCCTTAAACCTCTGCTGCCACTGCCAGAGACTTCAGGCCCCATGCTGGCCTAGCCTGACCATGTAACATGACAGGTTTGGATTGACTGGTCCCTGCACTGCCCTCTTCTGGGTGAATTGGTTCTTTGTTGCGACCTATTTCGTATTCCCCCTTAAACCTCTGCTGCCACTGCCAGAGACTTCAGGCCCCATGCTGGCCTAGCCTGACCATGTAACATGACAGGTTTGGATTGACTTGTCCCTGCACTGCCCTCCTCTGGGTGAATTGGTTCTTTGTTGCGACCTATTACGTATTCCTCCTTAAACATCTGCTGCCGCTGCCAGAAACTTCAGGCCCCATGCTGGCCGAGCCTGTCGTTGTAACAGAACAGGGTTCGATTATTACTGGTCCCTGTGCTGCCCTCACTTTGGTGAATTGGTTCCTTGTTGCGAGCCACTTCGTATTTTCCCTTAAACCTTTGCTGTCGCTGCCAGAGACTTCAGGTTCCGTGCTGGGCAAGCCTGATCTTGTAACAGGACAGGGTTGGATTCTTATAACGTAACAATTTTAAAGTGTGTCCGTTGGAAAATAATTTGTAAAGCTATTTTTTAACAATGTTGCAACATAATTGATCTTTTCACGGGAAACGTTAAGTAACTATACAAATGTTAGACTTATAAATAGACATGATCGTAAGTAAATTATAGCTGCCCGCGCATGTGTGATCAGAGTCCGGGAGGATCGATTAAACTATCTGTTTTATTTTTCCTTACGAAGTTATTACAGAATCACAAGATCGTTTGCATTCTCTTTACAGAAAAATGATAATGGGGGTACTGGTCAAAGACTGACACAAATCCTATATTTTCCTTTCCCATAAGTTGCTAAAAAATAGATCTGACCAAGAAACAAGTGGTATCAAACACCGCAAACCATTAATTTGGTTGAAAGCTGCATAAAGCATCGTTGTTGAGACATCACGTCACTTTACAGTCATACCTAACTAGATAGTAGTTCTTCAGGATACCGAATTTTGTAACACTACATTACTGTGTAAGAACGTAAGCAAAGAGTATCCATGATGTAAGTATGAAAGTAAGGTATAAAGTAAGTTGACTTTAGTTTGGTTATGAAAACACATAGAATACGTCAAGTTTCCTGACGTAAACTAAACAGTTAGTGAAAAAGCTCTTGGTTTCTATTGTTGTGAGTGTGTAATAATTTAGATAACTGCCTTGACGATAAATAATGTAGTTCTTATTTCGATAACTGTAATGTAGGCCTTTTTTAAGCTCTATGTATTCGGTTGTGTTAAGCCGGTCACAATACGCCTGGTGTTACGCTTCAAATTGTATCATGAGGACAATGCTATGCGCGTTTGTGTATCGTACGCTGCTATGGTCAGATTATTTTTCTTACTTATTTATTTATAATTAAAATGCTATCAGAACTCTGGGCAAGATATATTGGTTTTTAAATGAAAAACCAAGAGTTTTCGTAACGCAAGCTGAGCGGTTGCTGACTTGAATGTCACCGTTTGTAAACTAATTGAGCTAAACCTATCCTAATTTATCCTCTTGTAGCTATACTTGAAAAGCTATATATTATTGAAGTTTTTAAATAATGCTCTGTTTTATAGAGAACCGTTTAATTATGCCCAGTAGGGACATCCATAGTGCCTGAACAGTCTGGGTATGCAAACTCGATCTTCGAATGGTTGATCAGTCGTCAACCGTTACAGATATTTGTAATCTTACGTTTAAAATGTCTATAAGTCTGGTTTATTCACGGACACACAGTTTTCCCACGATAATTTTATGAAGTTCAAAATCTCGTTTCAACTTTACGCTGGGTTTTTTATATCGCTAAGGTCGCTAAGGGCATTAAAGCAACCCTCCCTTAAAATTAAACTTGGTGAAAAATATAAAAAGATTTTCTGGGACTGCACGTCGTACTTTGAGTTTTCGATCTGCGATAAGCTCTAGACGAAATAATAAGTATTATAATCGTAATTATTTATTATAATTAAACTCTAAAATTTAATGATTTTTTACTTTTAAAGTTTTACATTTGATCAGCACAGCAAAGGTTAAGCGATAGCGTATAAATTAGCCTGCTAAAGTGATTCCATTTGATTTCACTACTTGGTACGAAAAGAATAACAAGCAGTACAGCATTACCATGAAGCTCTTACAATCGCAAATTGCAGCACACAATCATGCTTGCGCGGTTCATTCTGTACACAAAGCGACCCAGTGGTGTTTAACGACCATGCAACACGCAGACCTGCTATATGAGATAAACACATCAGCATAGGTCTTCACGAGGGTGGGAGCTTGGTAATTTTGAATCCTAATTTAAATGCTTTTCCTGTGCATCCGAACTAATCGATATTCGTAACCGAATAACAAGTAATATAATCAAAGATGTTTTAAAGTCTATTCCTGCTCATATCAACACAAACATTTAAATTTTAGTTAGTTTTTAATAAACAAATACAATTAATATAAATAAAGTGCATAGCCTATGGGTGGAGACAGTTAACACATATCCTGTAACATAATATTAAGTGTTGTATGAAATCATATGTCATCACTTGCTTTAGGCCAAATGGAACGAAATAACGATATTGCATACCATGCCCCTTTTGTGAAAAGTTTTTCTCGCATGTAAAAGTAAATTAATTCATTAATAAATTTAATAACTGAATTATTATTTTTTTAAACTGTATTAACATCAAGTGTCATCCACTACAAGTGTAAAAAATGTATTTGACTTGTGTATATATATATATATATATATATATATATATATATATATATATATATATATATATATATATATAATTAAGGAGGGTGTGATGTAATAGGAGGAATTGAATAAATTCAATATTCTACTAATGAGAACCGGTATATTACCTGTTTTAATACATATTTTAAAGTTTCCTACACAGTTTCTCGGTAGATTTAGGATTCCATCTTAAAACAGAACATTTAATTTCATTTTGTATTTGCTTTTAAAAACAACTGATGCATTAATATACTTTTGCTTATTTAACCTCATTTATTTAATATCTCGCGTTAGAACTTTCGTGAGTATAAACAACTTCCGGCCTGTCAGCAATAACCCACAGCTTTAGTGTTACCAATATATGTTAATACCTCGCGTTAGAGCTTTCGTGAGCTTAAACCACTTCCGGCCTGTAAGCAGTAACCCACGGATTTAGTGTTACAAATATATTTTAACATCTCGCGTTAGAGCTTTTGTGAGTATATACAACTTCCGGCCTGTCAGCAGTAACCCACAGCTTTAGTGTTACAAATATATTTTAATATCTCGCGTTAGAACTTTCGTGAGTATAAACAACTTCCGGCCTATCAGCAGTAACCCACAGCTTTAGTGTTACAATTATATTTTAATATCTCGCGTTAGAACTTTCGTGAGTATAAACAACTTCCGGCCTATCAGCAGTAACCCACAGCTTTAGTGTTACAATTATATTTTAATATCTCGCGTTAGAACTTTCGTGAGTATAAACAACTTCCGGCCTATCAGCAGTAACCCACAGCTTTAGTGTTACAAATATATTTTAACATCTCGCGTTAGAGCTTTTGTGAGTATAAACAACTTCCGGCCTGTCAGCAATAACCCACAGCTTTAGTGTTACCAATATATGTTAATACCTCGCGTTAGAGCTTTCGTGAGCTTAAACCACTTCCTGCCTGTCAGCAATAACCCACAGCGCTAGTGTTACAAATATATTTTAACATCTCGCGTTAGAGCTTTCGTGAGTATAAACAACTTCCGGCCTGTCAGCAGTAACCCAAAGCTTTAGTGCTACAAACATATTTTAATATCTCGCGTTAGAACTTTCGTGAGTATAAACAACTTCCGGCCTGTCAGCAGTAACCCAAAGCTTTAGTGCTACAAACATATTTTAATATCTCGCGTTAGAACTTTCGTGAGTATAAACAACTTCCGGCCTGTCAGCAGTAACCCACAGCTTTAGTGCTACAAATATATTTTAATATCTCGCGTTAGAACGTTCGTGAGTATAAACAACTTCCGGCTTGTCGGCAGTAACCCACAGCTTTAGTGCTACAAACATATTTTAATATCTCGCGTTAGAACTTTCGTGAGTATAAACAGCTTCCGGCCTGTCAGCAGTAACCCACAGCTTTAGTGCTACAAATATATTTTAATATCTCGCGTTAGAACTTTCGTAAGTATAAACAACTTCCGGCCTATCAGCAGTAACCCAAAGCTTTAGTGCTACAAATATATTTTAATATCTCGCGTTAGATCTTTCGTGAGTATAAACAACTTCCGGCCTATCAGCAGTAACCCACAGCTTTAGTGTTACAAATATATTTTAACATCTCGCGTTAGAGCTTTTGTGAGTATAAACAACTTCCGGCCTGTCAGCAGTAAAACACAGCTTTAGTGCTACAAATCTATTTTAATATCTCGCGTTAGAACTTTCGTGAGTATAAACAACTTCCGGCCTGTCAGCAGTAACCCACAGCTTTAGTGCTACAAATATATTTTAATATCTCGCGTCAGAACTTTCGTGAGTATAAACAACTTCCGGCCTATCAGCAGTAACCCAAAGCTTTAGTGCTACAAATATATTTTAATATCTCGCGTTAGAACTTTCGTGAGTATAAACAACTTCCGGCCTATCAGCAGTAACCCACAGCTTTAGTGTTACAAATATATTTTAATATCTCGCGTTAGAACTTTCGTGAGTATAAACAACTTCCGGCCTATCAGCAGTAACCCAAAGCTTTAGTGCTACAAATATATTTTAATATCTCGCGTTAGAACTTTCGTGAGTATAAACAACTTCCGGCCTATCAGCAGTAACCCACAGCTTTAGTGTTACAAATATATTTTAACATCTCGCGTTAGAGCTTTTGTGAGTATAAACAACTTCCGGCCTGTCAGCAGTAAAACACAGCTTTAGTGTTACAAATATATTTTAACATCTCGCGTTAGAGCTTTTGTGATTATAAAAAACTTCCGGCCTGTCAGCAGTAACCCACAGCTTTAGTGTTATAAATATATTTTAATATCTCGCGTTAGAACTTTCGTGAGTATAAACAACTTCCGGCCTATCAGCAGTAACCCACAGCTTTAGTGTTACAAATATATTTTAACATCTCGCGTTAGAGCTTTTGTGAGTATAAACAACTTCCGGCCTGTCAGCAATAACCCACAGCTTTAGTGTTACCAATATATGTTAATACCTCGCGTTAGAGCTTTCGTAAGCTTAAACCACTTCCTGCCTGTCAGCAATAACCCACAGCGCTAGTGTTACAAATATATTTTAATATATCGCCTCAGAATATTCGTGAGTATATACAACTCATTATTTCGCATGCTTTTGCAGAACCATGCGGGACCACTAGAAGCTTCTTGGGCATATTACCGCATCTGATTGGGTCGGTCCCAGAAGAACGATAGCTTTCAGCTGATATACTCTAAGGAGTACATTCTTGTAATTACATAATTAATTTAAGCATACAGACTAAAAATTGGGCAATGAAAAAGCTGACCAACTAACCAAGCAGGGAACACCCTCAGCAGGCTCAGCATCTGAGTTCACTCCAGTCCTAATACTCCCTAGTAAACATGAGCACCAAAAAATGGAAATAAGTTGGATTGCAGGTGGAAAAGTATGGCCTCGTGGGCGGGGGCATTACTTGCTCCGTGCTGTTAGCGTTGCAAATTTTAGATTGAGAACAGGTCTTGACTAACTCCTCCGTATTCATGTGCTGCCGACCCCGGAGTGCCTGCTGTGTGGTGGTGTAGTCATAAATGCAGAACACCTTTAGGATTCCACAGCCTTGGACCGCGACCAAGATTACGGGAGTAGCATCTTCAAGGAACACCTATCTTTACAGGTCAGCGCGTCGCCAAATGGTCCAACTGCCAAGGGTGGGCGTTGGTTACTCAGTGAGTAATGTTAGGATTGTGCGTAGAATGAGTTACTCTTAAGGAACATAGTGGGAAGCATCAAACAAATCACGGCGCAACTCAACAAATGTATGTGACATATTGAGTAGATTTGTGTATAAAAGCGCGCTACAACCGCCCGAGTATTTACGTTGCTGCATGCATGCAGATGATAGTTCTCGTGTGTGCTAGTGAAGCCAGACTGGAACCAGAGTGGCTACACGCTACCCTCATGCATTTTAACACAGATCGTATTAAGGATATTGAGAGGTATATTTTACGTAAGAACTTACTAGGTCTCAGCTGTTAGTTAAAAACTAATGAATAAACATGTAAAGTTCCCAATTGCCGACGCGAATCCCCGTTGAAATAGTGATTAGTCTTTAAATCACAGTTTCCTGCTTCTAACCTTAATAGGAAAATATTTCCTGTATTATCTTTCACACTCCGAGATTTTATGTTGCGAGTAGCCTATAAGGTAATGGCAAAAGGCTACATTTATACGAGATAAAATGTCTTATAGAATAAATTTGGATGAGGTGGAATAATATGCGGCTCAATAGTGTGACAAAACTATACTACGTTTCATTTTACCTCACAGTGTAACAAATTATATTACGCTTCGTTTTATCTCACAGTGTCACAAACTACATTACGTCACAGTGTAAAACTACGTTTCATTTTACCTCACAATGTAATACTACGTTTCATTTTACCTCACAGTGAAACAAACTTTGCTACGTTTCATTTCATCTCCCAGAGTTGCAAAACTATGTTACGTTTCATTTTACCTGACACTGTAACAAACTACATCAAATTTCGATTTATCCCATAGTATAATACTACGTTTCAATTTACCTCACAGTGTCGCAAAACTATGTTACGTTTCATTTTACCTCACAGTGTAACAAACTAAAGTTTCACAGTGTGACTAGACTATATGGCTTCATTTTACCTCACAGAGTGTAAACATTTTTTCACTTAACAATTTCGCAACCCTATGCTGCTTTACATTTTGCTTACTGTTGCGCAAAACGTTGCTGTTTTTGTTATTTCACAGTGTGACATCAATTTATGCTTGGGCGGTACCATACTACTGCATACAAGTGATGGATAATTCCGATAATAGGATATTTTTTAAAGATCATTACAAATGCCATTAAAAACAAATTAAGAAGCAAGACATTAAAGTCGATCTAAATATATAATCGCAAAAAGTCAAATTAATGAAAATAAAAAGAAAAGTGGAAGAAACGTAAAATGAAATCAGAATTATAAAACTAAATTAAAATCGAAAATAAATATTGGCATGACCAAACACAACGGTATGGATTAAAAAAGGTCCATTTTGAGACCATACTTCTGTTTATCGATTATTGTTCCTTGAACTAAATTATTTCACTTGATTGTAAACAGAAATGAACGTGAAAGGTGACTACTTGCAGCAGGAAAATCGATTTAAAATTGGCACCTGGCCAGCCGCTGATTCGTAATGCACACAATTATATCCAAACCTTAGCCAATGCATCACGCGCTAGAACTTAGCACATAGTCGTTCCTAGCTTAAACTTATCTTTATCGCCGACCACTCTCTGTAATACCAGTTGATCAATAATGCTATCACGTATTCTTTATTCGTATCTTTTATTTATGTTTTTTTTTAAATTGGAACTATATATAATTTATTACAGTTTGCTCTTTCTGTGTTATACCGTAACCTTAATCCGTTCATTTGTTTTTTTTCGATTGACTACAAAATATATTCATAATAAGCATTGGCAATTGATCTGAAAACCTATATAACCAAGAATAACATCAATTGTTTAAGAAACTGTTTTACAAAGAATCGGACACCAAAGAAATATTTTTATCAACATTTATAAATGCGTTATTGGACTTATACTATCGCGTGGGTGTTTGGAAGTAAGTAAAAATATAGACAGATAAATATGAATAACAAAGTAAATGTTTTATGAAAAGCTTAGCTATTTTATTGAATTGTAAGAACTGAACAATCTTCGCGGCATTCATAAATAGTTATTGATCTGCAAGTAAATATAGGTTGCACTAAACTCAATGTACAGAAAGCTGCCACTAAATAGCTGTCATTAAGTTTGGGTATAAAAAATAAAAGCTTTCAAGTAGTTGATCAAAGTTCTGTGTTATAGCGAATATAAAGTAAGCATTGGAGGAAGAACTTTGTGATAGGCTGTAGGAAGCAGAGAAGCTCTCAAGGGGAAAGTAACACACTTCCTACACACTGTTAGTTCGGTGTTATAGCCAATATAAGGCGCGCATTGGAAGAAGAACTTTGTGATAGGCTGTATGAAGCAGAGAAGCTCTCAAGGGGAAAGTAACACACTTCCTACACACTGTTAGATCGGTGTTATAGCCAATATAAGGCGCGCATTGGAAAAAGAACTTTGTGATAGGCTGTAGGAATCAGAGAAGCTCTCAAGGGGAAGTAACACACTTCCTACACACTGTTAGTTCGGTGTTATAGCCAATATAAGGCGCGCATTGGAAGAAGTACTTTGTGATAGGCTGTAGGAAGCAGAGGAACTCTCATTGGCACAGTAATACACTTTGTACACACTGTTAGTTCTGTGTGACAGTGAATATAAGGCACGCATTGGAGGAAGAACTTTGTGATAGGCTGTAAGAAGCCAAGACCCTCTCTTGAGGACAGTAATACAATTCCTACGCCCTTTTATTGTGTTGTTATAGTGAATATAAGGCTCGTGTTTTAGGAAGAACTTTGTGATAGGCTGTAGAAATCCGAGATCCTCTCACGGTAACAGTAATACACTTCCTACCCCCTTTTAGTTTGTTGTTATAGTGAATATAATGTAAGCATTAGAGGAAGTACTTTTAGATAGGCTGTAGGAATCCGAGATCCTCTCACGAGAACAGTAATACACTTCCTACCCCCTTTTAGTTTGTTGTTATAGTGAATATAATGTAAGCATTAGAGGAAGTACTTTGTGATAGGCTGTAGGAATCCGAGATCCTCTCACGAGAACAGTAATACACTTCCTACCCCCTTTTAGTATGTTGTTATAGTGAATATAATGTAAGCATTAGAGGAAGTACTTTGTGATAGGCTGTAGAAATCCGAGATCCTCTCACGGTAACAGTAATACACTTCCTACGCCCTTTTAGTATGTTGTTATAGTGAATATAATGTAAGCATTAGAGGAAGTACTTTGTGATAGGCTGTAGGAATCCGAGATCCTCTCACGAGAACAGTAATACACTTCCTACGCCCTTTTAGTTTGTTTTTATACTGAATATAATGCAAGCATTAGAGGAAGTACTTTGTGATAGGCTGTAGGAATCCGAGATCCTCTCACGAGAACAGTAATACACTTCCTACCCCCTTTTAGTTTGTTGTTATAGTGAATATAATGTAAGCATTAGAGGAAGTACTTTGTGATAGGCTGTAGGAATCCGAGATCCTCTCACGAGAACAGTAATACACTTCCTACGCCCTTTTAGTATGTTGTTATAGTGAATATAATGTAAGCATTAGAGGAAGTACTTTGTGATAGGCTGTAGGAATCCGAGATCCTCTCACGAGAACAGTAATGCACTTCCTACGCCCTTTTAGTTTGTTGTTATACTGAATATAATGCAAGCATTAGAGGACGTACTTTGTGATAGGCTGTAGGAATCCGAGATCCTCTCACGAGAACAGTAATACACTTCCTACCCCCTTTTAGTTTGTTGTTATAGTGAATATAATGTAAGCATTAGAGGAAGTACTTTTAGATAGGCTGTAGGAATCCGAGATCCTCTCACGAGAACAGTAATACACTTCCTACCCCCTTTTAGTTTGTTGTTATAGTGAATATAATGTAAGCATTAGAGGACGTACTTTGTGATAGGCTGTAGGAATCCGAGATCCTCTCACGGGAACAGTAATACACTTCCTACCCCTTTTTAGTTTGTTGTTATATTGAATATAATGCAAGCATTAGAGGAAGTACTTTGTGATAGGCTGTAGGAATCCGAGATCCTCTCACGGGAACAGTAATACACTTCCTACCCCATTTTAGTATGTTGTTATAGTGAATATAATGTAAGCATTAGAGGACGTATTTTGTGATAGGCTGTAGGAATCCGAGATCCTCTCACGGTAACAGTAATACACTTCCTACGCCCTTTTAGTTTGTTGTTATAGTGAATATAAAGCAAGCATTAGAAGAAGTACTTTGTCATAGGCTGTAGGAATCCGAGATCCTCTCACGGGAACAGTAATACACTTCCTACCACTTTCTAGTCTGTTGTTATAGTGAATATAATGCAAGCATTAGAGGAAGTACTTTGTGATAGGCTGTAGGATTCCGAGACCCTCTCACGGGAACAGTAATACACTTCCTACCCCCTTTTAGTTTGTTGTTATAGTGAATATAATGCAAGCATTAGAAGAAGTACTTTGTGATAGGCTGTAGGAATCCGAGACCCTCTCACGGGAACAGTAATACACTTCCTACCCCCTTTTAGTTTGTTGTTATAGTGAATATAATGCAAGCATTAGAGGAAGTACTTTGTGATAGGCTGTAGGAATCCGAGATCCTCTCACGGGAACAGTAATACACTTCCTACCCCCTTTTACTTTGTTGTTATAGTGAATATAATGCAAGCCTTAGAGGAAGTACTTTGTGATAGGCTGTAGGAATCCGAGATCCTCTCACGGGAACAGTAATACACTTCCTACCCCCCTTTGGTTTGTTGTTATAGTGAATATAATCTAAGCATTAGAGTAAGTACTTTGAGATAGGCTGTAGGAATCCCAGATCCTCTCACGGGAAGAGTAATACACTACCTACCCCCTTTTGGTTTGTTGTAATAGTGAATATAATGCAAGCCTTAGAGGACGTACTTTGTGATAGGCTGTAGGAATCCAAAATCCTCTCACGGGAACAATAATACACTTTCTACCCCCTTTTAGTTTGTTGTTATAATGAATATAATCTAAGCCTTAGAGGAAGTACTTTGAGATAGGCTGTAGGAATCCGAGACCCTCTCACGGTGACAGTAATACACTTCCTACCCCCTTTTATTTTTTGTTATAGTGAATGTAATGCAAGCATTAGAGGAAGTACTTTGTGATAGGCTGTAGGAATCCGAGATCCTCTCACGGGAACAGTAATACACTTCCTACCCATTTTTAGTTTGTTGTTATAGTGAATTTAATGCAAGCATTAGAGGAAGTACTTTGTGATAGGCTGTAGGAATCCGAGATCCTCTCACGGGAACAGTAATACACTTCCTACCCCCTTTTAGTTTGTTGTTATAGTGAATTTATTGCAAGCATTAGAGGAAGTACTTTGAGATAGGCTGTAGGAAGACGAGACCCTCTCACGGTAACAGTAATACACTTCCTACACCCTTTTAGTTTGTTGTTATAGTGAATATAATGCAAGCATTGTAGGAAGTTCTTTGTGATAGGCTGTAGGAAGACAAGACCCTCTCACGGTAACAGTAATACACTTCCTCCGCCCTTTTAGTTTGTTGTTATAGTGAATATAATGCAAGCATTGATGGACGTATTTTGTGATAGACAGTAGGAATCCGAGATCCTCTCACGGTAATAGTAATACACTTCCTTCGGCCTTTTAGTTTGTTGTTATACTGAATATAATGCAAGCATTAGAGGACGTACTTTGTGATAGACTGTAGGAATCCGAGATCCACTCACGGTAACAGTAATAAACTTCCTACGCCCTTTTAGTTTGTTGTTATAGTGAATATAATGCAAGCATTGATGGACGTATTTTGTGATAGACTGTAGGAATCCGAGATCCTCTCACGGTAACAGTAATACACTTCCCTCGAACTTTTAGTTTGTTGTTATAGTGAATTTAATGCAAGCATTAGAGGAAGTACTTTGTGATAGGCTGTAGGAAGACAAGACCCTCTCACGGTAACAGTAATACACTTCCTACGCCCTTTTAGTTTGTTGTAATAGCGAATATAATGCAAGCATTGTAGGAAGTACTTTGTGATAGGCTGTAGGAAGACAAGACCCTCTCACGGTAACAGTAATACACTTCCTACGCCCTTTTAGTTTGTTGTTATAGTGAATATAGTGCAAGCATTAGAGGAAGTACTTTGTGATAGGCTGTAGGAATCCGAGACCCTCTCACGGTGACAGTAATACACTTCCTACCCCATTTTAGTTTGTTGTTATAGTGAATATAAGGCAAGCATTGTAGGAAATACATTGTGGTAGGCTGTAGGAAGCCGAGACCCTCTTACGGGTACAGTAATACTTTTCCTACGCCATTTTAGTTTGTTGTTATAGTGAATATAAGGCAAGCATTGTAGGAAGTACATTGTGATAGGCTGTAGGAAGCCGAGACCCTCTTACGGGTACAGTAATACTTTTCCTACGCCATTTTAGTTTGTTGTTATAGTAAATATTAGGCAAGCATTGGAGGAAGTACTTTGTGATAGGCTGTAGGAAGCCGAGACCCTCTTACGGGTACAGTATTACTTTTCCTACGCCATTTTAGTTTGTTGTTACAGTGAATATAAGGCAAGCATTGGAGGAAGTACTTTGTGATAGGCTGTAGGAAGCCGAGATCCTCTTACGGGTACAGTAATACTTTTCCTACGCCATTTTAGTTTGTTGTTATAGTGAATATAAGGTAAGCATTGTAGGAAATACATTGTGGTAGGCTGTAGGAACCCGAGACCCTCTTACGGGTACAGTAATACTTTTCCTACGCCATTTTAGTTTGTTGTTATAGTGAATATAAGGCAAGCATTGTAGGATGTACATTGTGATAGGCTGTAGGAAGCCGAGACCCTCTTACGGGTACAGTAATACTTTTCCTACGCCATTTTAGTTTGTTGTTATAGTGAATATTAGGCAAGCATTGGAGGAAGTACTTTGTGATAGGCTGTAGGAAGCCGAGACCCTCTTACGGGTACAGTAATACTTTTCCTACGCCATTTTAGTTTGTTGTTATAGTGAATATTAGGCAAGCATTGGAGGAAGTACTTTGTGATAGTCTGTAGGAAGCCGAGACCCTCTTACGGGTACAGTAATACTTTTCCTACGCCATTTTAGTTTGTTGTTATAGTGAATATAAGGCAAGCATTGTAGGAAGTACTTTGTGATAGACTGTAGGAAGCCGAGACCCTCTTACGGAAACAGTAATAAACTTCCTACGTCCTTTTAGTTTGTTGTTATAGTGAATATAAGGCAAGCCTTAGAGGAAGTACATTGTGATAGGCTGTAGGAAGCCGAGACCCTCTTACGGGTACAGTAATACTTTTCCTACGCCATTTTAGTTTGTTGTTATAGTGAATATAAGGCAAGCATTGTAAGAAATACATTGTGATAGGCTGTAGGAAGCCGAGACCCTCTTACGGGTACAGTAATACTTTTCCTACGCCATTGTAGTTTGTTGTTATAGTGAATATAACGCAAGCATTGTAGGAAGTACATTGTGATAGGCTGTAGGAAGCCGAGACCCTCTTACGGGTACAGTAATACTTTTCCTACGCCATTTTAGTTTGTTGTTATAGTGAATATAAGGCAAGCATTGTAGGAAATACATTATGATAGGCTGTAGGAAGCCGAGACCCTCTTACGGGTACAGTAATACTTTTCCTACGCCATTTTAGTTTGTTGTTATAGTGAATATAAGGCAAGCATTGTAGGAAGTACTTTGTGATAGACTGTAGGAAGCCGAGACCCTTTTACGGAAACAGTAATACACTTCCCACGTCCTTTTAGTTTGTTGTTATAGTGAATATAAGGCAAGCCTTAGAGGAAGTACATTGTGATAGGCTGTAGGAAGCCGAGACCCTCTTACGGGTACAGTAATACTTTTCCTACGCCATTTTAGTTTGTTGTTATAGTGAATATAAGGCAAGCATTGTAAGAAATACATTGTGATAGGCTGTAGGAAGCCGATACCCACTTACGGGTACAGTAATACTTTTCCTACGCCATTTTAGTTTGTTGTTATAGTGAATATAAGGCAAGCATTGTAGGAAGTACATTGTGATAGGCTGTAGGAAGCCGAGACCCTCTTACGGGTACAGTAATACTTTTCCTACGCCATTTTAGTTTGTTGTTATAGTGAATATAAGGCAAGCATTGTAGGAAATACATTATGATAGGCTGTAGGAAGCCGAGACCCTCTTACGGGTACAGTAATACTTTTCCTACGCCATTTTAGTTTGTTGTTATAGTGAATATAAGGTAAGCATTGTAGGAAATACATTGTGGTAGGCTGTAGGAAGCCGAGACCCTCTTACGGGTACAGTAATACTTTTCCTACGCCATTTTAGTTTGTTGTTATAGTGAATATAAGGCAAGCATTGTAGGAAGTACATTGTGATAGGCTGTAGGAAGCCGAGACCCTCTTACGGGTACAGTAATACTTTTCCTACGCCATTTTAGTTTGTTGTTATAGTGAATATTAGGCAAGCATTGGAGGAAGTACTTTGTGATAGGCTGTAGGAAGCCGAGATCCTCTTACGGGTACAGTAATACTTTTCCTACGCCATTTTAGTTTGTTGTTATAGTGAATATTAGGCAAGCATTGGAGGAAGTACTTTGTGATAGTCTGTAGGAAGCCGAGACCCTCTTACGGGTACAGTAATACTTTTCCTACGCCATTTTAGTTTGTTGTTATAGTGAATATAAGGCAAGCATTGTAGGAAGTACTTTGTGATAGACTGTAGGAACCCGAGACCCTCTTACGGAAACAGAAATAACCTTCCTACGTCCTTTTAGTTTGTTGTTATAGTGAATATAAGGCAAGCCTTAGAGGAAGTACATTGTGATAGGCTGTAGGAAGCCGAGACCCTCTTACGGGTACAGTAATACTTTTCCTACGCCATTTTAGTTTGTTGTTATAGTGAATATAAGGCAAGCATTGTAAGAAATACATTGTGATAGGCTGTAGGAAGCCGAGACCCTCTTACGGGTACAGTAATACTTTTCCTACGCCATTTTAGTTTGTTGTTATAGTGAATATAACGCAAGCATTGTAGGAAGTACATTGTGATAGGCTGTAGGAAGCCGAGACCCTCTTACGGGTACAGTATTACTTTTCCTACGCCATTTTAGTTTGTTGTTATAGTGAATGTAAGGCAAGCATTGTAGGAAATACATTATGATAGGCTGTAGGAAGCCGAGACCCTCTTACGGGTACAGTAATACTTTTCCTACGCCATTTTAGTTTGTTGTTATAGTGAATATAAGGCAAGCATTGTAGGAAGTACTTTGTGATAGACTGTAGGAAGCCGAGACCCTCTTACGGAAACAGTAATACACTTCCCACGTCCTTTAAGTTTGTTGTTATAGTGAATATAAGGCAAGCCTTAGAGGAAGTACATTGTGATAGGCTGTAGGAAGCCGGGACCCTCTTACGGGTACAGTAATACTTTTCCTACGCCATTTTAGTTTGTTGTTATAGTGAATATAAGGCAAGCATTGTAAGAAATACATTGTGATAGGCTGTAGGAAGCCGATACCCACTTACGGGTACAGTAATACTTTTCCTACGCCATTTTAGTTTGTTGTTATAGTGAATATAAGGCAAGCATTGTAGGAAGTACATTGTGATAGGCTGTAGGAAGCCGAGACCCTCTTACGGGTACAGTAATACTTTTCCTACGCCATTTTAGTTTGTTGTTATAGTGAATATAAGGCAAGCATTGTAGGAAATACATTATGATAGGCTGTAGGAAGCCGAGACCCTCTTACGGGTACAGTAATACTTTTCCTACGCCATTTTAGTTTGTTGTTATAGTGAATATAAGGTAAGCATTGTAGGAAATACATTGTGGTAGGCTGTAGGAAGCCTAATCAGCAGTAACCCAAAGCTTTAGTGCTACAAATATATTTTAATATCTCGCGTTAGAACTTTCGTGAGTATAAACAACTTCCGGCCTATCAGCAGTAACCCACAGCTTTAGTGTTACAAATATATTTTAATATCTCGCGTTAGAACTTTCGTGAGTATAAACAACTTCCGGCCTATCAGCAGTAACCCAAAGCTTTAGTGCTACAAATATATTTTAATATCTCGCGTTAGAACTTTCGTGAGTATAAACAACTTCCGGCCTATCAGCAGTAACCCACAGCTTTAGTGTTACAAATATATTTTAACATCTCGCGTTAGAGCTTTTGTGAGTATAAACAACTTCCGGCCTGTCAGCAGTAAAACACAGCTTTAGTGTTACAAATATATTTTAACATCTCGCGTTAGAGCTTTTGTGATTATAAAAAACTTCCGGCCTGTCAGCAGTAACCCACAGCTTTAGTGTTATAAATATATTTTAATATCTCGCGTTAGAACTTTCGTGAGTATAAACAACTTCCGGCCTATCAGCAGTAACCCACAGCTTTAGTGTTACAAATATATTTTAACATCTCGCGTTAGAGCTTTTGTGAGTATAAACAACTTCCGGCCTGTCAGCAATAACCCACAGCTTTAGTGTTACCAATATATGTTAATACCTCGCGTTAGAGCTTTCGTAAGCTTAAACCACTTCCTGCCTGTCAGCAATAACCCACAGCGCTAGTGTTACAAATATATTTTAATATATCGCCTCAGAATATTCGTGAGTATATACAACTCATTATTTCGCATGCTTTTGCAGAACCATGCGGGACCACTAGAAGCTTCTTGGGCATATTACCGCATCTGATTGGGTCGGTCCCAGAAGAACGATAGCTTTCAGCTGATATACTCTAAGGAGTACATTCTTGTAATTACATAATTAATTTAAGCATACAGACTAAAAATTGGGCAATGAAAAAGCTGACCAACTAACCAAGCAGGGAACACCCTCAGCAGGCTCAGCATCTGAGTTCACTCCAGTCCTAATACTCCCTAGTAAACATGAGCACCAAAAAATGGAAATAAGTTGGATTGCAGGTGGAAAAGTATGGCCTCGTGGGCGGGGGCATTACTTGCTCCGTGCTGTTAGCGTTGCAAATTTTAGATTGAGAACAGGTCTTGACTAACTCCTCCGTATTCATGTGCTGCCGACCCCGGAGTGCCTGCTGTGTGGTGGTGTAGTCATAAATGCAGAACACCTTTAGGATTCCACAGCCTTGGACCGCGACCAAGATTACGGGAGTAGCATCTTCAAGGAACACCTATCTTTACAGGTCAGCGCGTCGCCAAATGGTCCAACTGCCAAGGGTGGGCGTTGGTTACTCAGTGAGTAATGTTAGGATTGTGCGTAGAATGAGTTACTCTTAAGGAACATAGTGGGAAGCATCAAACAAATCACGGCGCAACTCAACAAATGTATGTGACATATTGAGTAGATTTGTGTATAAAAGCGCGCTACAACCGCCCGAGTATTTACGTTGCTGCATGCATGCAGTTGATAGTTCTCGTGTGTGCTAGTGAAGCCAGACTGGAACCAGAGTGGCTACACGCTACCCTCATGCATTTTAACACAGATCGTATTAAGGATATTGAGAGGTATATTTTACGTAAGAACTTACTAGGTCTCAGCTGTTAGTTAAAAACTAATGAATAAACATGTAAAGTTCCCAATTGCCGACGCGAATCCCCGTTGAAATAGTGATTAGTCTTTAAATCACAGTTTCCTGCTTCTAACCTTAATAGGAAAATATTTCCTGTATTATCTTTCACACTCCGAGATTTTATGTTGCGAGTAGCCTATAAGGTAATGGCAAAAGGCTACATTTATACGAGATAAAATGTCTTATAGAATAAATTTGGATGAGGTGGAATAATATGCGGCTCAATAGTGTGACAAAACTATACTACGTTTCATTTTACCTCACAGTGTAACAAATTATATTACGCTTCGTTTTATCTCACAGTGTCACAAACTACATTACGTCACAGTGTAAAACTACGTTTCATTTTACCTCACAATGTAATACTACGTTTCATTTTACCTCACAGTGAAACAAACTTTGCTACGTTTCATTTCATCTCCCAGAGTTGCAAAACTATGTTACGTTTCATTTTACCTGACACTGTAACAAACTACATCAAATTTCGATTTATCCCATAGTATAATACTACGTTTCAATTTACCTCACAGTGTCGCAAAACTATGTTACGTTTCATTTTACCTCACAGTGTAACAAACTAAAGTTTCACAGTGTGACTAGACTATATGGCTTCATTTTACCTCACAGAGTGTAAACATTTTTTCACTTAACAATTTCGCAACCCTATGCTGCTTTACATTTTGCTTACTGTTGCGCAAAACGTTGCTGTTTTTGTTGTTTCACAGTGTGACATCAATTTATGCTTGGGCGGTACCATACTACTGCATACAAGTGATGGATAATTCCGATAATAGGATATTTTTTAAAGATCATTACAAATGCCATTAAAAACAAATTAAGAAGCAAGACATTAAAGTCGATCTAAATATATAATCGCAAAAAGTCAAATTAATGAAAATAAAAAGAAAAGTGGAAGAAACGTAAAATGAAATCAGAATTATAAAACTAAATTAAAATCGAAAATAAATATTGGCATGACCAAACACAACGGTATGGATTAAAAAAGGTCCATTTTGAGACCATACTTCTGTTTATCGATTATTGTTCCTTGAACTAAATTATTTCACTTGATTGTAAACAGAAATGAACGTGAAAGGTGACTACTTGCAGCAGGAAAATCGATTTAAAATTGGCACCTGGCCAGCCGCTGATTCGTAATGCACACAATTATATCCAAACCTTAGCCAATGCATCACGCGCTAGAACTTAGCACATAGTCGTTCCTAGCTTAAACTTATCTTTATCGCCGACCACTCTCTGTAATACCAGTTGATCAATAATGCTATCACGTATTCTTTATTCGTATCTTTTATTTATGTTTTTTTTTAAATTGGAACTATATATAATTTATTACAGTTTGCTCTTTCTGTGTTATACCGTAACCTTAATCCGTTCATTTGTTTTTTTTCGATTGACTACAAAATATATTCATAATAAGCATTGGCAATTGATCTGAAAACCTATATAACCAAGAATAACATCAATTGTTTAAGAAACTGTTTTACAAAGAATCGGACACCAAAGAAATATTTTTATCAACATTTATAAATGCGTTATTGGACTTATACTATCGCGTGGGTGTTTGGAAGTAAGTAAAAATATAGACAGATAAATATGAATAACAAAGTAAATGTTTTATGAAAAGCTTAGCTATTTTATTGAATTGTAAGAACTGAACAATCTTCGCGGCATTCATAAATAGTTATTGATCTGCAAGTAAATATAGGTTGCACTAAACTCAATGTACAGAAAGCTGCCACTAAATAGCTGTCATTAAGTTTGGGTATAAAAAATAAAAGCTTTCAAGTAGTTGATCAAAGTTCTGTGTTATAGCGAATATAAAGTAAGCATTGGAGGAAGAACTTTGTGATAGGCTGTAGGAAGCAGAGAAGCTCTCAAGGGGAAAGTAACACACTTCCTACACACTGTTAGTTCGGTGTTATAGCCAATATAAGGCGCGCATTGGAAGAAGAACTTTGTGATAGGCTGTAGGAAGCAGAGGAACTCTCATTGGCACAGTAATACACTTTGTACACACTGTTAGTTCTGTGTGACAGTGAATATAAGGCACGCATTGGAGGAAGAACTTTGTGATAGGCTGTAGGAAGCAGAGAAGCTCTCAAGGGGAAAGTAACACACTTCCTACACACTGTTAGTTCGGTGTTATAGCCAATATAAGGCGCGCATTGGAAGAAGAACTTTGTGATAGGCTGTATGAAGCAGAGAAGCTCTCAAGGGGAAAGTAACACACTTCCTACACACTGTTAGATCGGTGTTATAGCCAATATAAGGCGCGCATTGGAAAAAGAACTTTGTGATAGGCTGTAGGAATCAGAGAAGCTCTCAAGGGGAAGTAACACACTTCCTACACACTGTTAGTTCGGTGTTATAGCCAATATAAGGCGCGCATTGGAAGAAGTACTTTGTGATAGGCTGTAGGAAGCAGAGGAACTCTCATTGGCACAGTAATACACTTTGTACACACTGTTAGTTCTGTGTGACAGTGAATATAAGGCACGCATTGGAGGAAGAACTTTGTGATAGGCTGTAAGAAGCCAAGACCCTCTCTTGAGGACAGTAATACAATTCCTACGCCCTTTTATTGTGTTGTTATAGTGAATATAAGGCTCGTGTTTTAGGAAGAACTTTGTGATAGGCTGTAGAAATCCGAGATCCTCTCACGGTAACAGTAATACACTTCCTACCCCCTTTTAGTTTGTTGTTATAGTGAATATAATGTAAGCATTAGAGGAAGTACTTTTAGATAGGCTGTAGGAATCCGAGATCCTCTCACGAGAACAGTAATACACTTCCTACCCCCTTTTAGTTTGTTGTTATAGTGAATATAATGTAAGCATTAGAGGAAGTACTTTGTGATAGGCTGTAGGAATCCGAGATCCTCTCACGAGAACAGTAATACACTTCCTACCCCCTTTTAGTATGTTGTTATAGTGAATATAATGTAAGCATTAGAGGAAGTACTTTGTGATAGGCTGTAGAAATCCGAGATCCTCTCACGGTAACAGTAATACACTTCCTACGCCCTTTTAGTATGTTGTTATAGTGAATATAATGTAAGCATTAGAGGAAGTACTTTGTGATAGGCTGTAGGAATCCGAGATCCTCTCACGAGAACAGTAATACACTTCCTACGCCCTTTTAGTTTGTTTTTATACTGAATATAATGCAAGCATTAGAGGAAGTACTTTGTGATAGGCTGTAGGAATCCGAGATCCTCTCACGAGAACAGTAATACACTTCCTACCCCCTTTTAGTTTGTTGTTATAGTGAATATAATGTAAGCATTAGAGGAAGTACTTTGTGATAGGCTGTAGGAATCCGAGATCCTCTCACGAGAACAGTAATACACTTCCTACGCCCTTTTAGTATGTTGTTATAGGGAATATAATGTAAGCATTAGAGGAAGTACTTTGTGATAGGCTGTAGGAATCCGAGATCCTCTCACGAGAACAGTAATGCACTTCCTACGCCCTTTTAGTTTGTTGTTATACTGAATATAATGCAAGCATTAGAGGACGTACTTTGTGATAGGCTGTAGGAATCCGAGATCCTCTCACGAGAACAGTAATACACTTCCTACCCCCTTTTAGTTTGTTGTTATAGTGAATATAATGTAAGCATTAGAGGAAGTACTTTTAGATAGGCTGTAGGAATCCGAGATCCTCTCACGAGAACAGTAATACACTTCCTACCCCCTTTTAGTTTGTTGTTATAGTGAATATAATGTAAGCATTAGAGGACGTACTTTGTGATAGGCTGTAGGAATCCGAGATCCTCTCACGGGAACAGTAATACACTTCCTACCCCTTTTTAGTTTGTTGTTATATTGAATATAATGCAAGCATTAGAGGAAGTACTTTGTGATAGGCTGTAGGAATCCGAGATCCTCTCACGGGAACAGTAATACACTTCCTACCCCATTTTAGTATGTTGTTATAGTGAATATAATGTAAGCATTAGAGGACGTATTTTGTGATAGGCTGTAGGAATCCGAGATCCTCTCACGGTAACAGTAATACACTTCCTACGCCCTTTTAGTTTGTTGTTATAGTGAATATAAAGCAAGCATTAGAAGAAGTACTTTGTCATAGGCTGTAGGAATCCGAGATCCTCTCACGGGAACAGTAATACACTTCCTACCACTTTCTAGTCTGTTGTTATAGTGAATATAATGCAAGCATTAGAGGAAGTACTTTGTGATAGGCTGTAGGATTCCGAGACCCTCTCACGGGAACAGTAATACACTTCCTACCCCCTTTTAGTTTGTTGTTATAGTGAATATAATGCAAGCATTAGAAGAAGTACTTTGTGATAGGCTGTAGGAATCCGAGACCCTCTCACGGGAACAGTAATACACTTCCTACCCCCTTTTAGTTTGTTGTTATAGTGAATATAATGCAAGCATTAGAGGAAGTACTTTGTGATAGGCTGTAGGAATCCGAGATCCTCTCACGGGAACAGTAATACACTTCCTACCCCCTTTTACTTTGTTGTTATAGTGAATATAATGCAAGCCTTAGAGGAAGTACTTTGTGATAGGCTGTAGGAATCCGAGATCCTCTCACGGGAACAGTAATACACTTCCTACCCCCCTTTGGTTTGTTGTTATAGTGAATATAATCTAAGCATTAGAGTAAGTACTTTGAGATAGGCTGTAGGAATCCCAGATCCTCTCACGGGAAGAGTAATACACTACCTACCCCCTTTTGGTTTGTTGTAATAGTGAATATAATGCAAGCCTTAGAGGACGTACTTTGTGATAGGCTGTAGGAATCCAAAATCCTCTCACGGGAACAATAATACACTTTCTACCCCCTTTTAGTTTGTTGTTATAATGAATATAATCTAAGCCTTAGAGGAAGTACTTTGAGATAGGCTGTAGGAATCCGAGACCCTCTCACGGTGACAGTAATACACTTCCTACCCCCTTTTATTTTTTGTTATAGTGAATGTAATGCAAGCATTAGAGGAAGTACTTTGTGATAGGCTGTAGGAATCCGAGATCCTCTCACGGGAACAGTAATACACTTCCTACCCATTTTTAGTTTGTTGTTATAGTGAATTTAATGCAAGCATTAGAGGAAGTACTTTGTGATAGGCTGTAGGAATCCGAGATCCTCTCACGGGAACAGTAATACACTTCCTACCCCCTTTTAGTTTGTTGTTATAGTGAATTTATTGCAAGCATTAGAGGAAGTACTTTGAGATAGGCTGTAGGAAGACGAGACCCTCTCACGGTAACAGTAATACACTTCCTACACCCTTTTAGTTTGTTGTTATAGTGAATATAATGCAAGCATTGTAGGAAGTTCTTTGTGATAGGCTGTAGGAAGACAAGACCCTCTCACGGTAACAGTAATACACTTCCTCCGCCCTTTTAGTTTGTTGTTATAGTGAATATAATGCAAGCATTGATGGACGTATTTTGTGATAGACAGTAGGAATCCGAGATCCTCTCACGGTAATAGTAATACACTTCCTTCGGCCTTTTAGTTTGTTGTTATACTGAATATAATGCAAGCATTAGAGGACGTACTTTGTGATAGACTGTAGGAATCCGAGATCCACTCACGGTAACAGTAATAAACTTCCTACGCCCTTTTAGTTTGTTGTTATAGTGAATATAATGCAAGCATTGATGGACGTATTTTGTGATAGACTGTAGGAATCCGAGATCCTCTCACGGTAACAGTAATACACTTCCCTCGAACTTTTAGTTTGTTGTTATAGTGAATTTAATGCAAGCATTAGAGGAAGTACTTTGTGATAGGCTGTAGGAAGACAAGACCCTCTCACGGTAACAGTAATACACTTCCTACGCCCTTTTAGTTTGTTGTAATAGCGAATATAATGCAAGCATTGTAGGAAGTACTTTGTGATAGGCTGTAGGAAGACAAGACCCTCTCACGGTAACAGTAATACACTTCCTACGCCCTTTTAGTTTGTTGTTATAGTGAATATAGTGCAAGCATTAGAGGAAGTACTTTGTGATAGGCTGTAGGAATCCGAGACCCTCTCACGGTGACAGTAATACACTTCCTACCCCATTTTAGTTTGTTGTTATAGTGAATATAAGGCAAGCATTGTAGGAAATACATTGTGGTAGGCTGTAGGAAGCCGAGACCCTCTTACGGGTACAGTAATACTTTTCCTACGCCATTTTAGTTTGTTGTTATAGTGAATATAAGGCAAGCATTGTAGGAAGTACATTGTGATAGGCTGTAGGAAGCCGAGACCCTCTTACGGGTACAGTAATACTTTTCCTACGCCATTTTAGTTTGTTGTTATAGTAAATATTAGGCAAGCATTGGAGGAAGTACTTTGTGATAGGCTGTAGGAAGCCGAGACCCTCTTACGGGTACAGTATTACTTTTCCTACGCCATTTTAGTTTGTTGTTACAGTGAATATAAGGCAAGCATTGGAGGAAGTACTTTGTGATAGGCTGTAGGAAGCCGAGATCCTCTTACGGGTACAGTAATACTTTTCCTACGCCATTTTAGTTTGTTGTTATAGTGAATATAAGGTAAGCATTGTAGGAAATACATTGTGGTAGGCTGTAGGAACCCGAGACCCTCTTACGGGTACAGTAATACTTTTCCTACGCCATTTTAGTTTGTTGTTATAGTGAATATAAGGCAAGCATTGTAGGATGTACATTGTGATAGGCTGTAGGAAGCCGAGACCCTCTTACGGGTACAGTAATACTTTTCCTACGCCATTTTAGTTTGTTGTTATAGTGAATATTAGGCAAGCATTGGAGGAAGTACTTTGTGATAGGCTGTAGGAAGCCGAGACCCTCTTACGGGTACAGTAATACTTTTCCTACGCCATTTTAGTTTGTTGTTATAGTGAATATTAGGCAAGCATTGGAGGAAGTACTTTGTGATAGTCTGTAGGAAGCCGAGACCCTCTTACGGGTACAGTAATACTTTTCCTACGCCATTTTAGTTTGTTGTTATAGTGAATATAAGGCAAGCATTGTAGGAAGTACTTTGTGATAGACTGTAGGAAGCCGAGACCCTCTTACGGAAACAGTAATAAACTTCCTACGTCCTTTTAGTTTGTTGTTATAGTGAATATAAGGCAAGCCTTAGAGGAAGTACATTGTGATAGGCTGTAGGAAGCCGAGACCCTCTTACGGGTACAGTAATACTTTTCCTACGCCATTTTAGTTTGTTGTTATAGTGAATATAAGGCAAGCATTGTAAGAAATACATTGTGATAGGCTGTAGGAAGCCGAGACCCTCTTACGGGTACAGTAATACTTTTCCTACGCCATTGTAGTTTGTTGTTATAGTGAATATAACGCAAGCATTGTAGGAAGTACATTGTGATAGGCTGTAGGAAGCCGAGACCCTCTTACGGGTACAGTAATACTTTTCCTACGCCATTTTAGTTTGTTGTTATAGTGAATATAAGGCAAGCATTGTAGGAAATACATTATGATAGGCTGTAGGAAGCCGAGACCCTCTTACGGGTACAGTAATACTTTTCCTACGCCATTTTAGTTTGTTGTTATAGTGAATATAAGGCAAGCATTGTAGGAAGTACTTTGTGATAGACTGTAGGAAGCCGAGACCCTTTTACGGAAACAGTAATACACTTCCCACGTCCTTTTAGTTTGTTGTTATAGTGAATATAAGGCAAGCCTTAGAGGAAGTACATTGTGATAGGCTGTAGGAAGCCGAGACCCTCTTACGGGTACAGTAATACTTTTCCTACGCCATTTTAGTTTGTTGTTATAGTGAATATAAGGCAAGCATTGTAAGAAATACATTGTGATAGGCTGTAGGAAGCCGATACCCACTTACGGGTACAGTAATACTTTTCCTACGCCATTTTAGTTTGTTGTTATAGTGAATATAAGGCAAGCATTGTAGGAAGTACATTGTGATAGGCTGTAGGAAGCCGAGACCCTCTTACGGGTACAGTAATACTTTTCCTACGCCATTTTAGTTTGTTGTTATAGTGAATATAAGGCAAGCATTGTAGGAAATACATTATGATAGGCTGTAGGAAGCCGAGACCCTCTTACGGGTACAGTAATACTTTTCCTACGCCATTTTAGTTTGTTGTTATAGTGAATATAAGGTAAGCATTGTAGGAAATACATTGTGGTAGGCTGTAGGAAGCCGAGACCCTCTTACGGGTACAGTAATACTTTTCCTACGCCATTTTAGTTTGTTGTTATAGTGAATATAAGGCAAGCGTTGTAGGAAGTACATTGTGATAGGCTGTAGGAAGCCGAGACCCTCTTACGGGTACAGTAATACTTTTCCTACGCCATTTTAGTTTGTTGTTATAGTGAATATTAGGCAAGCATTGGAGGAAGTACTTTGTGATAGGCTGTAGGAAGCCGAGATCCTCTTACGGGTACAGTAATACTTTTCCTACGCCATTTTAGTTTGTTGTTATAGTGAATATTAGGCAAGCATTGGAGGAAGTACTTTGTGATAGTCTGTAGGAAGCCGAGACCCTCTTACGGGTACAGTAATACTTTTCCTACGCCATTTTAGTTTGTTGTTATAGTGAATATAAGGCAAGCATTGTAGGAAGTACTTTGTGATAGACTGTAGGAACCCGAGACCCTCTTACGGAAACAGAAATAACCTTCCTACGTCCTTTTAGTTTGTTGTTATAGTGAATATAAGGCAAGCCTTAGAGGAAGTACATTGTGATAGGCTGTAGGAAGCCGAGACCCTCTTACGGGTACAGTAATACTTTTCCTACGCCATTTTAGTTTGTTGTTATAGTGAATATAAGGCAAGCATTGTAAGAAATACATTGTGATAGGCTGTAGGAAGCCGAGACCCTCTTACGGGTACAGTAATACTTTTCCTACGCCATTTTAGTTTGTTGTTATAGTGAATATAACGCAAGCATTGTAGGAAGTACATTGTGATAGGCTGTAGGAAGCCGAGACCCTCTTACGGGTACAGTATTACTTTTCCTACGCCATTTTAGTTTGTTGTTATAGTGAATATAAGGCAAGCATTGTAGGAAATACATTATGATAGGCTGTAGGAAGCCGAGACCCTCTTACGGGTACAGTAATACTTTTCCTACGCCATTTTAGTTTGTTGTTATAGTGAATATAAGGCAAGCATTGTAGGAAGTACTTTGTGATAGACTGTAGGAAGCCGAGACCCTCTTACGGAAACAGTAATACACTTCCCACGTCCTTTAAGTTTGTTGTTATAGTGAATATAAGGCAAGCCTTAGAGGAAGTACATTGTGATAGGCTGTAGGAAGCCGGGACCCTCTTACGGGTACAGTAATACTTTTCCTACGCCATTTTAGTTTGTTGTTATAGTGAATATAAGGCAAGCATTGTAAGAAATACATTGTGATAGGCTGTAGGAAGCCGATACCCACTTACGGGTACAGTAATACTTTTCCTACGCCATTTTAGTTTGTTGTTATAGTGAATATAAGGCAAGCATTGTAGGAAGTACATTGTGATAGGCTGTAGGAAGCCGAGACCCTCTTACGGGTACAGTAATATTTATCCTACGCCATTTTCGTTTGTTGTTATAGTGAATATAAGGCAAGCACTGTAGGAAATACATTATGATAGGCTGTAGGAAGCCGAGACCCTCTTACGGGTACAGTAATACTTTTCCTACGCCATTTTAGTTTGTTGTTATAGTGAATATAAGGCAAGCATTGTACGAAGTACATTGTGATAGGCTGTAGGAAGCCGAGACCCTCTTACGGGTACAGTAATACTTTTCCTACGCCATTTTAGTTTGTTGTTATAGTGAATATAAGGCAAGCATTGTACGAAGTACATTGTGATAGGCTGTAGGAAGCCGAGACCCTCTTACGGTAACAGTAATACTTTTCCTACGCCATTTTAGTTTGTTGTTATAGTGAATATAAGGCAAGCATTGTAAGAAATACATTGTGATAGGCTGTAGGAAGCCGATACCCACTTACGGGTACAGTAATACTTTTCCTACGCCATTTTAGTTTGTTGTTATAGTGAATATAAGGCAAGCATTGTAGGAAGTACATTGTGATAGGCTGTAGGAAGCCGAGACCCTCTTACGGGTACAGTAATACTTTTCCTACGCCATTTTAGTTTGTTGTTATAGTGAATATAAGGCAAGCATTGTAGGAAATACATTATGATAGGCTGTAGGAAGCCGAGACCCTCTTACGGGTACAGTAATACTTTTCCTACGCCATTTTAGTTTGTTGTTATAGTGAATATAAGGTAAGCATTGTAGGAAATACATTGTGGTAGGCTGTAGGAAGCCGAGACCCTCTTACGGGTACAGTAATACTTTTCCTACGCCATTTTAGTTTGTTGTTATAGTGAATATAAGGCAAGCATTGTAGGAAGTACATTGTGATAGGCTGTAGGAAGCCGAGACCCTCTTACGGGTACAGTAATACTTTTCCTACGCCATTTTAGTTTGTTGTTATAGTGAATATTAGGCAAGCATTGGAGGAAGTACTTTGTGATAGGCTGTAGGAAGCCGAGATCCTCTTACGGGTACAGTAATACTTTTCCTACGCCATTTTAGTTTGTTGTTATAGTGAATATTAGGCAAGCATTGGAGGAAGTACTTTGTGATAGTCTGTAGGAAGCCGAGACCCTCTTACGGGTACAGTAATACTTTTCCTACGCCATTTTAGTTTGTTGTTATAGTGAATATAAGGCAAGCATTGTAGGAAGTACTTTGTGATAGACTGTAGGAACCCGAGACCCTCTTACGGAAACAGAAATAACCTTCCTACGTCCTTTTAGTTTGTTGTTATAGTGAATATAAGGCAAGCCTTAGAGGAAGTACATTGTGATAGGCTGTAGGAAGCCGAGACCCTCTTACGGGTACAGTAATACTTTTCCTACGCCATTTTAGTTTGTTGTTATAGTGAATATAAGGCAAGCATTGTAAGAAATACATTGTGATAGGCTGTAGGAAGCCGAGACCCTCTTACGGGTACAGTAATACTTTTCCTACGCCATTTTAGTTTGTTGTTATAGTGAATATAACGCAAGCATTGTAGGAAGTACATTGTGATAGGCTGTAGGAAGCCGAGACCCTCTTACGGGTACAGTAATACTTTTCCTACGCCATTTTAGTTTGTTGTTATAGTGAATATAAGGCAAGCATTGTAGGAAATACATTATGATAGGCTGTAGGAAGCCGAGACCCTCTTACGGGTACAGTAATACTTTTCTTACGCCATTTTAGTTTGTTGTTATAGTGAATATAAGGCAAGCATTGTAGGAAGTACTTTGTGATAGACTGTAGGAAGCCGAGACCCTCTTACGGAAACAGTAATACACTTCCCACGTCCTTTAAGTTTGTTGTTATAGTGAATATAAGGCAAGCCTTAGAGGAAGTACATTGTGATAGGCTGTAGGAAGCCGAGACCCTCTTACGGGTACAGTAATACTTTTCCTACGCCATTTTAGTTTGTTGTTATAGTGAATATAAGGCAAGCATTGTAAGAAATACATTGTGATAGGCTGTAGGAAGCCGATACCCACTTACGGGTACAGTAATACTTTTCCTACGCCATTTTAGTTTGTTGTTATAGTGAATATAAGGCAAGCATTGTAGGAAGTACATTGTGATAGGCTGTAGGAAGCCGAGACCCTCTTACGGGTACAGTAATATTTATCCTACGCCATTTTAGTTTGTTGTTATAGTGAATATAAGGCAAGCACTGTAGGAAATACATTATGATAGGCTGTAGGAAGCCGAGACCCTCTTACGGGTACAGTAATACTTTTCCTACGCCATTTTAGTTTGTTGTTATAGTGAATATAAGGCAAGCATTGTACGAAGTACATTGTGATAGGCTGTAGGAAGCCGAGACCCTCTTACGGGTACAGTAATACTTTTCCTACGCCATTTTAGTTTGTTGTTATAGTGAATATAAGGCAAGCATTGTACGAAGTACATTGTGATAGGCTGTAGGAAGCCGAGACCCTCTTACGGTAACAGTAATACTTTTCCTACGCCATTTTAGTTTGTTGTTATAGTGAATATAAGGCAAGCATTGTACGAAGAACATTGTGATAGGCTGTAGGAAGCCGAGACCCTCTTACGGGTACAGTAATACTTTTCCTACGCCATTTTAGTTTGTTGTTATAGTGAATATAAGGCAAGCATTGTAGGAAGTACTTTGTGATAGGCTGTAGGAAGCCGAGACCCTCTTACGGGTACAGTAATACTTTTCCTACGCCATTTTAGTTTGTTGTTATAGTGAATATTAGGCAAGCATTGGAGGAAGTACTTTGTGATAGGCTGTAGGAAGCCGAGACCCTCTTACGGGTACAGTAATACTTTTCCTACGCCATTTTAGTTTGTTGTTATAGTGAATATTAGGCAAGCATTGGAGGAAGTAATTTGTGATAGGCTGTAGGAAGCCGAGATCCTCTTACGGGTACAGTAATACTTTTCCTACGCCATTTTAGTTTGTTGTTATAGTGAATATTAGGCAAGCATTGGAGGAAGTACTTTGTGATAGGCTGTAGGAAGCCGAGACCCTCTTACGGGTACAGTAATACTTTTCCTACGCCATTTTAGTTTGTTGTTATAGTGAATATTAGGCAAGCATTGGAGGAAGTACTTTGTGATAGGCTGTAGGAAGCCGAGACCCTCTTACGGGTACAGTAATACTTTTCCTACGCCATTTTAGTTTGTTGTTATAGTGAATATTAGGCAAGCATTGGAGGAAGTACTTTGTGATAGGCTGTAGGAAGCCGAGACCCTCTTACGGGTACAGTAATACTTTTCCTACGCCATTTTAGTTTGTTGTTATAGTGAATTTAATGCAAGCATTGGAGGAAGTACTTTGTGATAGGCTGTAGGAAGCCGAGACCCTCTTACGGGTACAGTAATACTTTTCCTACGCCATTTTAGTTTGTTGTTATAGTGAATATTAGGCAAGCCTTAGAGGAAGTACATTGTGATAGGCTGTAGGAAGCCGAGACCCTCTTACGGGTACAGTAATACTTTTCCTACGCCATTTTAGTTTGTTGTTATAGTGAATATAATGCAAGCATTGGAGGAAGTACTTTGTGATAGGCTGTAGGAAGCCGAGACCCTCTTACGGGTACAGTAATACTTTTCCTACGCCATTTTAGTTTGTTGTTATAGTGAATATTAGGCAAGCACGGTAGGAAGTACTTTGTGATAGGCTGTAGGAAGCCGAGACCCTCTTACGGGTACAGTAATACTTTTCCTACGCCATTTTAGTTTGTTGTTATAGTGAATATTAGGCAAGCACGGTAGGAAGTACTTTGTGATAGGCTGTAGGAAGCCGAGACCCTCTTACGGGTACAGTAATACTTTTCCTACGCCATTTTATTTTGTTGTTATAGTGAATATTAGGCAAGCATTGGAGGAAGTATTTTGTGATAGGCTGTAGGAAGCCGAGACCCTCTTACGGGTACAGTAATACTTTTCCTACGCCATTTTAGTTTGTTGTTATAGTGAATATAATGCAAGCATTGGAGGAAGTACTTTGTGATAGGCTGTAGGAAGCCGAGACCCTCTTACGGGTACAGTAATACTTTTCCTACGCCATTTTAGTTTGTTGTTATAGTGAATATTAGGCAAGCACGGTAGGAAGTACTTTGTGATAGGCTGTAGGAAGCCGAGACCCTCTTACGGGTACAGTAATACTTTTCCTACGCCATTTTAGTTTGTTGTTATAGTGAATATTAGGCAAGCACGGTAGGAAGTACTTTGTGATAGGCTGTAGGAAGCCGAGACCCTCTTACGGGTACAGTAATACTTTTCCTACGCCATTTTAGTTTGTTGTTATAGTGAATATTAGGCAAGCATTGGAGGAAGTATTTTGTGATAGGCTGTAGGAAGCCGAGACCCTCTTACGGGTACAGTAATACTTTTCCTACGCCATTTTAGTTTGTTGTTATAGTGAATATAATGCAAGCATTGTAGGAAGTACTTTGTGATAGGCTGTAGGATACCGGGACCCTCTTACGGGTACAGTAATACTTTTCCTACGCCATTTTAGTTTGTTGTTATAGTGAATATTAGGCAAGCATTGGAGGAAGTATTTTGTGATAGGCTGTAGGAAGCCGAGACCCTCTTACGGGTACAGTAATACTTTTCCTACGCCATTTTAGTTTGTTGTTATAGTGAATATAATGCAAGCATTGTAGGAAGTACTTTGTGATAGGCTGTAGGATACCGGGACCCTCTTACGGGTACAGTAATACTTTTCCTACGCCATTTTAGTTTGTTGTTATAGTGAATATAAGGCAAGCATTGTACGAAGTACATTGTGATAGGCTGTAGGAAGCCGAGACCCTCTTACGGTAACAGTAATACTTTTCCTACGCCATTTTAGTTTGTTGTTATAGTGAATATAAGGCAAGCATTGTACGAAGAACATTGTGATAGGCTGTAGGAAGCCGAGACCCTCTTACGGGTACAGTAATACTTTTCCTACGCCATTTTAGTTTGTTGTTATAGTGAATATAAGGCAAGCATTGTAGGAAGTACTTTGTGATAGGCTGTAGGAAGCCGAGACCCTCTTACGGGTACAGTAATACTTTTCCTACGCCATTTTAGTTTGTTGTTATAGTGAATATTAGGCAAGCATTGGAGGAAGTACTTTGTGATAGGCTGTAGGAAGCCGAGACCCTCTTACGGGTACAGTAATACTTTTCCTACGCCATTTTAGTTTGTTGTTATAGTGAATATTAGGCAAGCATTGGAGGAAGTAATTTGTGATAGGCTGTAGGAAGCAGAGAAGCTCACAAGGGGAAAGTAACACACTTCCTACACACTGTTGGTTCGGTGTTATAGCCAATATAAGGTGCGCATTGGAAGAAGAACTTGGTGATAGGCTGTAGGAAGCAGAGGAACTCTCATTGGCACAGTAATACACTTTGTACACACTGTTAGTTCTGTGTGACAGTGAATATAAGGCACGCATTGGAGGAAGAACTTTGTGATAGGCTGTAGGAAGCAGAGAAGCTCTCAAGGGGAAAGTAACACACTTCCTACACACTGTTAGTTCGGTGTTATAGCCAATATAAGGCGCGCATTGGAAGAAGAACTTTGTGATAGGCTGTAGGAAGCAGAGAAGCTCACAAGGGGAAAGTAACACACTTCCTACACACTGTTAGTTCGGTGTTATAGCCAATATAAGGTGCGCATTGGAAGAAGAACTTGGTGATAGGCTGTAGGAAGCAGAGGAACTCTCATTGGCACAGTAATACACTTTGTACACACTGTTAGTTCTGTGTGACAGTGAATATAAGGCACGCATTGGAGGAAGAACTTTGTGATAGGCTGTAGGAAGCAGAGAAGCTCTCAAGGGGAAAGTAACACACTTCCTACACACTGTTAGTTCGGTGTTATAGCCAATATAAGGCGCGCATTGGAAGAAGAACTTTGTGATAGGCTGTATGAAGCAGAGAAGCTCTCAAGGGGAAAGTAACACACTTCCTACACACTGTTAGATCGGTGTTATAGCCAATATAAGGCGCGCATTGGAAAAAGAACTTTGTGATAGGCTGTAGGAATCAGAGAAGCTCTCAAGGGGAAGTAACACACTTCCTACACACTGTTAGTTCGGTGTTAAAGCCAATATAAGGCGCGCATTGGAAGAAGTACTTTGTGATAGGCTGTAAGAAGCAGAGGAACTCTCATTGGCACAGTAATACACTTTGTACACACTGTTAGTTCTGTGTGACAGTGAATATAAGGCACGCATTGGAGGAAGAACTTTGTGATAGGCTGTAAGAAGCCAAGACCCTCTCTTGAGGACAGTAATACAATTCCTACGCCCTTTTATTGTGTTGTTATAGTGAATATAAGGCTCGTGTTTTAGGAAGAACTTTGTGATAGGCTGTAGAAATCCGAGATCCTCTCACGGTAACAGTAATACACTTCCTACCCCCTTTTAGTTTGTTGTTATAGTGAATATAATGTAAGCATTAGAGGAAGTACTTTTAGATAGGCTGTAGGAATCCGAGATCCTCTCACGAGAACAGTAATACACTTCCTACCCCCTTTTAGTTTGTTGTTATAGTGAATATAATGTAAGCATTAGAGGAAGTACTTTGTGATAGGCTGTAGAAATCCGAGATCCTCTCACGGTAACAGTAATACACTTCCTACGCCCTTTTAGTATGTTGTTATAGTGAATATAATGTAAGCATTAGAGGAAGTACTTTGTGATAGGCTGTAGGAATCCGAGATCCTCTCACGAGAACAGTAATACACTTCCTACGCCCTTTTAGTTTGTTTTTATACTGAATATAATGCAAGCATTAGAGGAAGTACTTTGTGATAGGCTGTAGGAATCCGAGATCCTCTCACGAGAACAGTAATACACTTCCTACCCCCTTTTAGTTTGTTGTTATAGTGAATATAATGTAAGCATTAGAGGAAGTACTTTGTGATAGGCTGTAGGAATCCGAGATCCTCTCACGAGAACAGTAATACACTTCCTACGCCCTTTTAGTATGTTGTTATAGTGAATATAATGTAAGCATTAGAGGAAGTACTTTGTGATAGGCTGTAGGAATCCGAGATCCTCTCACGAGAACAGTAATGCACTTCCTACGCCCTTTTAGTTTGTTGTTATACTGAATATAATGCAAGCATTAGAGGACGTACTTTGTGATAGGCTGTAGGAATCCGAGATCCTCTCACGAGAACAGTAATACACTTCCTACCCCCTTTTAGTTTGTTGTTATAGTGAATATAATGTAAGCATTAGAGGAAGTACTTTTAGATAGGCTGTAGGAATCCGAGATCCTCTCACGAGAACAGTAATACACTTCCTACCCCCTTTTAGTTTGTTGTTATAGTGAATATAATGTAAGCATTAGAGGACGTACTTTGTGATAGGCTGTAGGAATCCGAGATCCTCTCACGGGAACAGTAATACACTTCCTACCCCTTTTTAGTTTGTTGTTATATTGAATATAATGCAAGCATTAGAGGAAGTACTTTGTGATAGGCTGTAGGAATCCGAGATCCTCTCACGGGAACAGTAATACACTTCCTACCCCATTTTAGTATGTTGTTATAGTGAATATAATGTAAGCATTAGAGGACGTATTTTGTGATAGGCTGTAGGAATCCGAGATCCTCTCACGGTAACAGTAATACACTTCCTACGCCCTTTTAGTTTGTTGTTATAGTGAATATAAAGCAAGCATTAGAAGAAGTACTTTGTCATAGGCTGTAGGAATCCGAGATCCTCTCACGGGAACAGTAATACACTTCCTACCACTTTCTAGTCTGTTGTTATAGTGAATATAATGCAAGCATTAGAGGAAGTACTTTGTGATAGGCTGTAGGATTCCGAGACCCTCTCACGGGAACAGTAATACACTTCCTACCCCCTTTTAGTTTGTTGTTATAGTGAATATAATGCAAGCATTAGAAGAAGTACTTTGTGATAGGCTGTAGGAATCCGAGACCCTCTCACGGGAACAGTAATACACTTCCTACCCCCTTTTAGTTTGTTGTTATAGTGAATAAAATGCAAGCATTAGAGGAAGTACTTTGTGATAGGCTGTAGGAATCCGAGATCCTATCACGGGAACAGTAATACACTTCCTACCCCCTTTTACTTTGTTGTTATAGTGAATATAATGCAAGCCTTAGAGGAAGTACTTTGTGATAGGCTGTAGGAATCCGAGATCCTCTCACGGGAACAGTAATACACTTCCTACCCCCCTTTGGTTTGTTGTTATAGTGAATATAATCTAAGCATTAGAGTAAGTACTTTGAGATAGGCTGAAGGAATCCCAGATCCTCTCACGGGAAGAGTAATACACTACCTACCCCCTTTTGGTTTGTTGTAATAGTGAATATAATGCAAGCCTTAGAGGACGTACTTTGTGATAGGCTGTAGGAATCCAAAATCCTCTCACGGGAACAATAATACACTTTCTACCCCCTTTTAGTTTGTTGTTATAGTGAATATAATCTAAGCCTTAGAGGAAGTACTTTGAGATAGGCTGTAGGAATCCGAGACCCTCTCACGGTGACAGTAATACACTTCCTACCCCCTTTTATTTTTTGTTATAGTGAATGTAATGCAAGCATTAGAGGAAGTACTTTGTGATAGGCTGTAGGAATCCGAGATCCTCTCACGGGAACAGTAATACACTTCCTACCCATTTTTAGTTTGTTGTTATAGTGAATTTAATGCAAGCATTAGAGAAAGTACTTTGTGATAGGCTGTAGGAATCCGAGATCCTCTCACGGGAACAGTAATACACTTCCTACCCCCTTTTAGTTTGTTGTTATAGTGAATTTATTGCAAGCATTAGAGGAAGTACTTTGAGATAGGCTGTAGGAAGACGAGACCCTCTCACGGTAACAGTAATACACTTCCTACACCCTTTTAGTTTGTTGTTATAGTGAATATAATGCAAGCATTGTAGGAAGTTCTTTGTGATAGGCTGTAGGAAGACAAGACCCTCTCACGGTAACAGTAATACACTTCCTCCGCCCTTTTAGTTTGTTGTTATAGTGAATATAATGCAAGCATTGATGGACGTATTTTGTGATAGACAGTAGGAATCCGAGATCCTCTCACGGTAATAGTAATACACTTCCTTCGGCCTTTTAGTTTGTTGTTATACTGAATATAATGCAAGCATTAGAGGACGTACTTTGTGATAGACTGTAGGAATCCGAGATCCACTCACGGTAACAGTAATAAACTTCCTACGCCCTTTTAGTTTGTTGTTATAGTGAATATAATGCAAGCATTGATGGACGTATTTTGTGATAGACTGTAGGAATCCGAGATCCTCTCACGGTAACAGTAATACACTTCCCTCGAACTTTTAGTTTGTTGTTATAGTGAATTTAATGCAAGCATTAGAGGAAGTACTTTGTGATAGGCTGTAGGAAGACAAGACCCTCTCACGGTAACAGTAATACACTTCCTACGCCCTTTTAGTTTGTTGTAATAGCGAATATAATGCAAGCATTGTAGGAAGTACTTTGTGATAGGCTGTAGGAAGACAAGACCCTCTCACGGTAACAGTAATACACTTCCTACGCCCTTTTAGTTTGTTGTTATAGTGAATATAGTGCAAGCATTAGAGGAAGTACTTTGTGATAGGCTGTAGGAATCCGAGACCCTCTCACGGTGACAGTAATACACTTCCTACCCCATTTTAGTTTGTTGTTATAGTGAATATAAGGCAAGCATTGTAGGAAATACATTGTGGTAGGCTGTAGGAAGCCGAGACCCTCTTACGGGTACAGTAATACTTTTCCTACGCCATTTTAGTTTGTTGTTATAGTGAATATAAGGCAAGCATTGTAGGAAGTACATTGTGATAGGCTGTAGGAAGCCGAGACCCTCTTACGGGTACAGTAATACTTTTCCTACGCCATTTTAGTTTGTTGTTATAGTAAATATTAGGCAAGCATTGGAGGAAGTACTTTGTGATAGGCTGTAGGAAGCCGAGACCCTCTTACGGGTACAGTATTACTTTTCCTACGCCATTTTAGTTTGTTGTTACAGTGAATATAAGGCAAGCATTGGAGGAAGTACTTTGTGATAGGCTGTAGGAAGCCGAGATCCTCTTACGGGTACAGTAATACTTTTCCTACGCCATTTTAGTTTGTTGTTATAGTGAATATAAGGTAAGCATTGTAGGAAATACATTGTGGTAGGCTGTAGGAACCCGAGACCCTCTTACGGGTACAGTAATACTTTTCCTACGCCATTTTAGTTTGTTGTTATAGTGAATATAAGGCAAGCATTGTAGGATGTACATTGTGATAGGCTGTAGGAAGCCGAGACCCTCTTACGGGTACAGTAATACTTTTCCTACGCCATTTTAGTTTGTTGTTATAGTGAATATTAGGCAAGCATTGGAGGAAGTACTTTGTGATAGGCTGTAGGAAGCCGAGACCCTCTTACGGGTACAGTAATACTTTTCCTACGCCATTTTAGTTTGTTGTTATAGTGAATATTAGGCAAGCATTGGAGGAAGTACTTTGTGATAGTCTGTAGGAAGCCGAGACCCTCTTACGGGTACAGTAATACTTTTCCTACGCCATTTTAGTTTGTTGTTATAGTGAATATAAGGCAAGCATTGTAGGAAGTACTTTGTGATAGACTGTAGGAAGCCGAGACCCTCTTACGGAAACAGTAATAAACTTCCTACGTCCTTTTAGTTTGTTGTTATAGTGAATATAAGGCAAGCCTTAGAGGAAGTACATTGTGATAGGCTGTAGGAAGCCGAGACCCTCTTACGGGTACAGTAATACTTTTCCTACGCCATTTTAGTTTGTTGTTATAGTGAATATAAGGCAAGCATTGTAAGAAATACATTGTGATAGGCTGTAGGAAGCCGAGACCCTCTTACGGGTACAGTAATACTTTTCCTACGCCATTGTAGTTTGTTGTTATAGTGACTATAACGCAAGCATTGTAGGAAGTACATTGTGATAGGCTGTAGGAAGCCGAGACCCTCTTACGGGTACAGTAATACTTTTCCTACGCCATTTTAGTTTGTTGTTATAGTGAATATAAGGCAAGCATTGTAGGAAATACATTATGATAGGCTGTAGGAAGCCGAGACCCTCTTACGGGTACAGTAATACTTTTCCTACGCCATTTTAGTTTGTTGTTATAGTGAATATAAGGCAAGCATTGTAGGAAGTACTTTGTGATAGACTGTAGGAAGCCGAGACCCTCTTACGGAAACAGTAATACACTTCCCACGTCCTTTTAGTTTGTTGTTATAGTGAATATAAGGCAAGCCTTAGAGGAAGTACATTGTGATAGGCTGTAGGAAGCCGAGACCCTCTTACGGGTACAGTAATACTTTTCCTACGCCATTTTAGTTTGTTGTTATAGTGAATATAAGGCAAGCATTGTAAGAAATACATTGTGATAGGCTGTAGGAAGCCGATACCCACTTACGGGTACAGTAATACTTTTCCTACGCCATTTTAGTTTGATGTTATAGTGAATATAAGGCAAGCATTGTAGGAAGTACATTGTGATAGGCTGTAGGAAGCCGAGACCCTCTTACGGGTACAGTAATACTTTTCCTACGCCATTTTAGTTTGTTGTTATAGTGAATATAAGGCAAGCATTGTAGGAAATACATTATGATAGGCTGTAGGAAGCCGAGACCCTCTTACGGGTACAGTAATACTTTTCCTACGCCATTTTAGTTTGTTGTTATAGTGAATATAAGGTAAGCATTGTAGGAAATACATTGTGGTAGGCTGTAGGAAGCCGAGACCCTCTTACGGGTACAGTAATACTTTTCCTACGCCATATTAGTTTGTTGTTATAGTGAATATAAGGCAAGCATTGTAGGAAGTACATTGTGATAGGCTGTAGGAAGCCGAGACCCTCTTACGGGTACAGTAATACTTTTCCTACGCCATTTTAGTTTGTTGTTATAGTGAATATTAGGCAAGCATTGGAGGAAGTACTTTGTGATAGGCTGTAGGAAGCCGAGATCCTCTTACGGGTACAGTAATACTTTTCCTACGCCATTTTAGTTTGTTGTTATAGTGAATATTAGGCAAGCATTGGAGGAAGTACTTTGTGATAGTCTGTAGGAAGCCGAGACCCTCTTACGGGTACAGTAATACTTTTCCTACGCCATTTTAGTTTGTTGTTATAGTGAATATAAGGCAAGCATTGTAGGAAGTACTTTGTGATAGACTGTAGGAAGCCGAGACCCTCTTACGGGTACAGTATTACTTTTCCTACGCCATTTTAGTTTGTTGTTATAGTGAATATAAGGCAAGCATTGTAGGAAATACATTATGATAGGCTGTAGGAAGCCGAGACCCTCTTACGGGTACAGTAATACTTTTCCTACGCCATTTTAGTTTGTTGTTATAGTGAATATAAGGCAAGCATTGTAGGAAGTACTTTGTGATAGACTGTAGGAAGCCGAGACCCTCTTACGGAAACAGTAATACACTTCCCACGTCCTTTAAGTTTGTTGTTATAGTGAATATAAGGCAAGCCTTAGAGGAAGTACATTGTGATAGGCTGTAGGAAGCCGAGACCCTCTTACGGGTACAGTAATACTTTTCCTACGCCATTTTAGTTTGTTGTTATAGTGAATATAAGGCAAGCATTGTAAGAAATACATTGTGATAGGCTGTAGGAAGCCGATACCCACTTACGGGTACAGTAATACTTTTCCTACGCCATTTTAGTTTGTTGTTATAGTGAATATAAGGCACGCATTGTAGGAAGTACATTGTGATAGGCTGTAGGAAGCCGAGACCCTCTTACGGGTACAGTAATATTTATCCTACGCCATTTTAGTTTGTTGTTATAGTGAATATAAGGCAAGCACTGTAGGAAATACATTATGATAGGCTGTAGGAAGCCGAGACCCTCTTACGGGTACAGTAATACTTTTCCTACGCCATTTTAGTTTGTTGTTATAGTGAATATAAGGCAAGCATTGTACGAAGTACATTGTGATAGGCTGTAGGAAGCCGAGACCCTCTTACGGGTACAGAAATACTTTTCCTACGCCATTTTAGTTTGTTGTTATAGTGAATATAAGGCAAGCATTGTACGAAGTACATTGTGATAGGCTGTAGGAAGCCGAGACCCTCTTACGGTAACAGTAATACTTTTCCTACGCCATTTTAGTTTGTTGTTATAGTGAATATAAGGCAAGCATTGTAAGAAATACATTGTGATAGGCTGTAGGAAGCCGATACCCACTTACGGGTACAGTAATACTTTTCCTACGCCATTTTAGTTTGTTGTTATAGTGAATATAAGGCAAGCATTGTAGGAAGTACATTGTGATAGGCTGTAGGAAGCCGAGACCCTCTTACGGGTACAGTAATACTTTTCCTACGCCATTTTAGTTTGTTGTTATAGTGAATATAAGGCAAGCATTGTAGGAAATACATTATGATAGGCTGTAGGAAGCCGAGACCCTCTTACGGGTACAGTAATACTTTTCCTACGCCATTTTAGTTTGTTGTTATAGTGAATATAAGGCAAGCATTGTAGGAAGTACTTTGTGATAGACTGTAGGAAGCCGAGACCCTCTTACGGAAACAGTAATACACTTCCCACGTCCTTTTAGTTTGTTGTTATAGTGAATATAAGGCAAGCCTTAGAGGAAGTACATTGTGATAGGCTGTAGGAAGCCGAGACCCTCTTACGGGTACAGTAATACTTTTCCTACGCCATTTTAGTTTGTTGTTATAGTGAATATAAGGCAAGCATTGTAAGAAATACATTGTGATAGGCTGTAGGAAGCCGATACCCACTTACGGGTACAGTAATACTTTTCCTACGCCATTTTAGTTTGTTGTTATAGTGAATATAAGGCAAGCATTGTAGGAAGTACATTGTGATAGGCTGTAGGAAGCCGAGACCCTCTTACGGGTACAGTAATACTTTTCCTACGCCATTTTAGTTTGTTGTTATAGTGAATATAAGGCAAGCATTGTAGGAAATACATTATGATAGGCTGTAGGAAGCCGAGACCCTCTTACGGGTACAGTAATACTTTTCCTACGCCATTTTAGTTTGTTGTTATAGTGAATATAAGGTAAGCATTGTAGGAAATACATTGTGGTAGGCTGTAGGAAGCCGAGACCCTCTTACGGGTACAGTAATACTTTTCCTACGCCATTTTAGTTTGTTGTTATAGTGAATATAAGGCAAGCATTGTAGGAAGTACATTGTGATAGGCTGTAGGAAGCCGAGACCCTCTTACGGGTACAGTAATACTTTTCCTACGCCATTTTAGTTTGTTGTTATAGTGAATATTAGGCAAGCATTGGAGGAAGTACTTTGTGATAGGCTGTAGGAAGCCGAGATCCTCTTACGGGTACAGTAATACTTTTCCTACGCCATTTTAGTTTGTTGTTATAGTGAATATTAGGCAAGCATTGGAGGAAGTACTTTGTGATAGTCTGTAGGAAGCCGAGACCCTCTTACGGGTACAGTAATACTTTTCTTACGCCATTTTAGTTTGTTGTTATAGTGAATATAAGGCAAGCATTGTAGGAAGTACTTTGTGATAGACTGTAGGAACCCGAGACCCTCTTACGGAAACAGAAATAACCTTCCTACGTCCTTTTAGTTTGTTGTTATAGTGAATATAAGGCAAGCCTTAGAGGAAGTACATTGTGATAGGCTGTAGGAAGCCGAGACCCTCTTACGGGTACAGTAATACTTTTCCTACGCCATTTTAGTTTGTTGTTATAGTGAATATAAGGCAAGCATTGTAAGAAATACATTATGATAGGCTGTAGGAAGCCGAGACCCTCTTACGGGTACAGTAATACTTTTCCTACGCCATTTTAGTTTGTTGTTATAGTGAATATAACGCAAGCATTGTAGGAAGTACATTGTGATAGGCTGTAGGAAGCCGAGACCCTCTTACGGGTACAGTATTACTTTTCCTACGCCATTTTAGTTTGTTGTTATAGTGAATATAAGGCAAGCATTGTAGGAAATACATTATGATAGGCTGTAGGAAGCCGAGACCCTCTTACGGGTACAGTAATACTTTTCCTACGCCATTTTAGTTTGTTGTTATAGTGAATATAAGGCAAGCATTGTAGGAAGTACTTTGTGATAGACTGTAGGAAGCCGAGACCCTCTTACGGAAACAGTAATACACTTCCCACGTCCTTTAAGTTTGTTGTTATAGTGAATATAAGGCAAGCCTTAGAGGAAGTACATTGTGATAGGCTGTAGGAAGCCGAGACCCTCTTACGGGTACAGTAATACTTTTCCTACGCCATTTTAGTTTGTTGTTATAGTGAATATAAGGCAAGCATTGTAAGAAATACATTGTGATAGGCTGTAGGAAGCCGATACCCACTTACGGGTACAGTAATACTTTTCCTACGCCATTTTAGTTTGTTGTTATAGTGAATATAAGGCAAGCATTGTAGGAAGTACATTGTGATAGGCTGTAGGAAGCCGAGACCCTCTTACGGGTACAGTAATATTTATCCTACGCCATTTTAGTTTGTTGTTATAGTGAATATAAGGCAAGCACTGTAGGAAATACATTATGATAGGCTGTAGGAAGCCGAGACCCTCTTACGGGTACAGTAATACTTTTCCTACGCCATTTTAGTTTGTTGTTATAGTGAATATAAGGCAAGCATTGTACGAAGTACATTGTGATAGGCTGTAGGAAGCCGAGACCCTCTTACGGGTACAGTAATACTTTTCCTACGCCATTTTAGTTTGTTGTTATAGTGAATATAAGGCAAGCATTGTACGAAGTACATTGTGATAGGCTGTAGGAAGCCGAGACCCTCTTACGGTAACAGTAATACTTTTCCTACGCCATTTTAGTTTGTTGTTATAGTGAATATAAGGCAAGCATTGTAAGAAATACATTGTGATAGGCTGTAGGAAGCCGATACCCACTTACGGGTACAGTAATACTTTTCCTACGCCATTTTAGTTTGTTGTTATAGTGAATATAAGGCAAGCATTGTAGGAAGTACATTGTGATAGGCTGTAGGAAGCCGAGACCCTCTTACGGGTACAGTAATACTTTTCCTACGCCATTTTAGTTTGTTGTTATAGTGAATATAAGGCAAGCATTGTAGGAAATACATTATGATAGGCTGTAGGAAGCCGAGACCCTCTTAAGGGTACAGTAATACTTTTCCTACGCCATTTTAGTTTGTTGTTATAGTGAATATAAGGTAAGCATTGTAGGAAATACATTGTGGTAGGCTGTAGGAAGCCGAGACCCTCTTACGGGTACAGTAATACTTTTCCTACGCCATTTTAGTTTGTTGTTATAGTGAATATAAGGCAAGCATTGTAGGAAGTACATTGTGATAGGCTGTAGGAAGCCGAGACCCTCTTCCGGGTACAGTAATACTTTTCCTACGCCATTTTAGTTTGTTGTTATAGTGAATATTAGGCAAGCATTGGAGGAAGTACTTTGTGATAGGCTGTAGGAAGCCGAGATCCTCTTACGGGTACAGTAATACTTTTCCTACGCCATTTTAGTTTGTTGTTATAGTGAATATTAGGCAAGCATTGGAGGAAGTACTTTGTGATAGTCTGTAGGAAGCCGAGACCCTCTTACGGGTACAGTAATACTTTTCCTACGCCATTTTAGTTTGTTGTTATAGTGAATATAAGGCAAGCATTGTAGGAAGTACTTTGTGATAGACTGTAGGAACCCGAGACCCTCTTACGGAAACAGAAATAACCTTCCTACGTCCTTTTAGTTTGTTGTTATAGTGAATATAAGGCAAGCCTTAGAGGAAGTACATTGTGATAGGCTGTAGGAAGCCGAGACCCTCTTACGGGTACAGTAATACTTTTCCTACGCCATTTTAGTTTGTTGTTATAGTGAATATAAGGCAAGCATTGTAAGAAATACATTGTGATAGGCTGTAGGAAGCCGAGACCCTCTTACGGGTACAGTAATACTTTTCCTACGCCATTTTAGTTTGTTGTTATAGTGAATATAACGCAAGCATTGTAGGAAGTACATTGTGATAGGCTGTAGGAAGCCGAGACCCTCTTACGGGTACAGTAATACTTTTTCTACGCCATTTTAGTTTGTTGTTATAGTGAATATAAGGCAAGCATTGTAGGAAATACATTATGATAGGCTGTAGGAAGCCGAGACCCTCTTACGGGTACAGTAATACTTTTCCTACGCCATTTTAGTTTGTTGTTATAGTGAATATAAGGCAAGCATTGTAGGAAGTACTTTGTGATAGACTGTAGGAAGCCGAGACCCTCTTACGGAAACAGTAATACACTTCCCACGTCCTTTAAGTTTGTTGTTATAGTGAATATAAGGCAAGCCTTAGAGGAAGTACATTGTGATAGGCTGTAGGAAGCCGAGACCCTCTTACGGGTACAGTAATACTTTTCCTACGCCATTTTAGTTTGTTGTTATAGTGAATATAAGGCAAGCATTGTAAGAAATACATTGTGATAGGCTGTAGGAAGCCGATACCCACTTACGGGTACAGTAATACTTTTCCTACGCCATTTTAGTTTGTTGTTATAGTGAATATAAGGCAAGCATTGTAGGAAGTACATTGTGATAGGCTGTAGGAAGCCGAGACCCTCTTACGGGTACAGTAATATTTATCCTACGCCATTTTAGTTTGTTGTTATAGTGAATATAAGGCAAGCACTGTAGGAAATACATTATGATAGGCTGTAGGAAGCCGAGACCCTCTTACGGGTACAGTAATACTTTTCCTACGCCATTTTAGTTTGTTGTTATAGTGAATATAAGGCAAGCATTGTACGAAGTACATTGTGATAGGCTGTAGGAAGCCGAGACCCTCTTACGGGTACAGTAATACTTTTCCTACGCCATTTTAGTTTGTTGTTATAGTGAATATAAGGCAAGCATTGTACGAAGTACATTGTGATAGGCTGTAGGAAGCCGAGACCCTCTTACGGTAACAGTAATACTTTTCCTACGCCATTTTAGTTTGTTGTTATAGTGAATATAAGGCAAGCATTGTACGAAGAACATTGTGATAGGCTGTAGGAAGCCGAGACCCTCTTACGGGTACAGTAATACTTTTCCTACGCCATTTTAGTTTGTTGTTATAGTGAATATAAGGCAAGCATTGTAGGAAGTACTTTGTGATAGGCTGTAGGAAGCCGAGACCCTCTTACGGGTACAGTAATACTTTTCCTACGCCATTTTAGTTTGTTGTTATAGTGAATATTAGGCAAGCATTGGAGGAAGTATTTTGTGATAGGCTGTAGGAAGCCGAGACCCTCTTACGGGTACAGTAATACTTTTCCGACGCCATTTTAGTTTGTTGTTATAGTGAATATAATGCAAGCATTGTAGGAAGTACTTTGTGATAGGCTGTAGGATACCGGGACCCTCTTACGGGTACAGTAATACTTTTCCTACGCCATTTTAGTTTGTTGTTATAGTGAATATTAGGCAAGCATTGGAGGAAGTATTTTGTGATAGGCTGTAGGAAGCCGAGACCCTCTTACGGGTACAGTAATACTTTTCCTACGCCATTTTAGTTTGTTGTTATAGTGAATATAATGCAAGCATTGTAGGAAGTACTTTGTGATAGGCTGTAGGATACCGGGACCCTCTTACGGGTACAGTAATACTTTTCCTACGCCATTTTAGTTTGTTGTTATAGTGAATATAAGGCAAGCATTGTACGAAGTACATTGTGATAGGCTGTAGGAAGCCGAGACCCTCTTACGGTAACAGTAATACTTTTCCTACGCCATTTTAGTTTGTTGTTATAGTGAATATAAGGCAAGCATTGTACGAAGAACATTGTGATAGGCTGTAGGAAGCCGAGACCCTCTTACGGGTACAGTAATACTTTTCCTACGCCATTTTAGTTTGTTGTTATAGTGAATATAAGGCAAGCATTGTAGGAAGTACTTTGTGATAGGCTGTAGGAAGCCGAGACCCTCTTACGGGTACAGTAATACTTTTCCTACGCCATTTTAGTTTGTTGTTATAGTGAATATTAGGCAAGCACGGTAGGAAGTACTTTGTGATAGGCTGTAGGAAGCCGAGACCCTCTTACGGGTACAGTAATACTTTTCCTACGCCATTTTAGTTTGTTGTTATAGTGAATATTAGGCAAGCACGGTAGGAAGTACTTTGTGATAGGCTGTAGGAAGCCGAGACCCTCTTACGGGTACAGTAATACTTTTCCTACGCCATTTTATTTTGTTGTTATAGTGAATATTAGGCAAGCATTGGAGGAAGTATTTTGTGATAGGCTGTAGGAAGCCGAGACCCTCTTACGGGTACAGTAATACTTTTCCTACGCCATTTTAGTTTGTTGTTATAGTGAATATAATGCAAGCATTGGAGGAAGTACTTTGTGATAGGCTGTAGGAAGCCGAGACCCTCTTACGGGTACAGTAATACTTTTCCTACGCCATTTTAGTTTGTTGTTATAGTGAATATTAGGCAAGCACGGTAGGAAGTACTTTGTGATAGGCTGTAGGAAGCCGAGACCCTCTTACGGGTACAGTAATACTTTTCCTACGCCATTTTATTTTGTTGTTATAGTGAATATTAGGCAAGCATTGGAGGAAGTATTTTGTGATAGGCTGTAGGAAGCCGAGACCCTCTTACGGGTACAGTAATACTTTTCCTACGCCATTTTAGTTTGTTGTTATAGTGAATATAATGCAAGCATTGGAGGAAGTACTTTGTGATAGGCTGTAGGAAGCCGAGACCCTCTTACGGGTACAGTAATACTTTTCCTACGCCATTTTAGTTTGTTGTTATAGTGAATATTAGGCAAGCATTGGAGGAAGTATTTTGTGATAGGCTGTAGGAAGCCGAGACCCTCTTACGGGTACAGTAATACTTTTCCTACGCCATTTTAGTTTGTTGTTATAGTGAATATAATGCAAGCATTGTAGGAAGTACTTTGTGATAGGCTGTAGGATACCGGGACCCTCTTACGGGTACAGTAATACTTTTCCTACGCCATTTTAGTTTGTTGTTATAGTGAATATTAGGCAAGCATTGGAGGAAGTATTTTGTGATAGGCTGTAGGAAGCCGAGACCCTCTTACGGGTACAGTAATACTTTTCCTACGCCATTTTAGTTTGTTGTTATAGTGAATATAATGCAAGCATTGTAGGAAGTACTTTGTGATAGGCTGTAGGATACCGGGACCCTCTTACGGGTACAGTAATACTTTTCCTACGCCATTTTAGTTTGTTGTTATAGTGAATATAAGGCAAGCATTGTACGAAGTACATTGTGATAGGCTGTAGGAAGCCGAGACCCTCTTACGGTAACAGTAATACTTTTCCTACGCCATTTTAGTTTGTTGTTATAGTGAATATAAGGCAAGCATTGTACGAAGAACATTGTGATAGGCTGTAGGAAGCCGAGACCCTCTTACGGGTACACTAATACTTTTCCTACGCCATTTTAGTTTGTTGTTATAGTGAATATAAGGCAAGCATTGTAGGAAGTACTTTGTGATAGGCTGTAGGAAGCCGAGACCCTCTTACGGGTACAGTAATACTTTTCCTACGCCATTTTAGTTTGTTGTTATAGTGAATATTAGGCAAGCATTGGAGGAAGTACTTTGTGATAGGCTGTAGGAAGCCGAGACCCTCTTACGGGTACAGTAATACTTTTCCTACGCCATTTTAGTTTGTTGTTATAGTGAATATTAGGCAAGCATTGGAGGAAGTAATTTGTGATAGGCTGTAGGAAGCCGAGATCCTCTTACGGGTACAGTAATACACTTCCCACGTCCTTTAAGTTTGTTGTTATAGTGAATATTAGGCAAGCCTTAGAGGAAGTACATTGTGATAGGCTGTAGGAAGCCGAGACCCTCTTACGGGTACAGTAATACTTTTCCTACGCCATTTTAGTTTGTTGTTATAGTGAATATAAGGCAAGCATTGTAAGAAATACATTGTGATAGGCTGTAGGAAGCCGATACCCACTTACGGGTACAGTAATACTTTTCCTACGCCATTTTAGTTTGTTGTTATAGTGAATATAAGGCAAGCATTGTAGGAAGTACATTGTGATAGGCTGTAGGAAGCCGAGACCCTCTTACGGGTACAGTAATATTTTTCCTACGCCATTTTAGTTTGTTGTTATAGTGAATATAAGGCAAGCACTGTAGGAAATACATTATGATAGGCTGTAGGAAGCCGAGACCCTCTTACGGGTACAGTAATACTTTTCCTACGCCATTTTAGTTTGTTGTTATAGTGAATATAAGGCAAGCATTGTACGAAGTACATTGTGATAGGCTGTAGGAAGCCGAGACCCTCTTACGGGTACAGTAATACTTTTCCTACGCCATTTTAGTTTGTTGTTATAGTGAATATAAGGCAAGCATTGTACGAAGTACATTGTGATAGGCTGTAGGAAGCCGAGACCCTCTTACGGTAACAGTAATACTTTTCCTACGCCATTTTAGTTTGTTGTTATAGTGAATATAAGGCAAGCATTGTACGAAGAACATTGTGATAGGCTGTAGGAAGCCGAGACCCTCTTACGGGTACAGTAATACTTTTCCTACGCCATTTTAGTTTGTTGTTATAGTGAATATAAGGCAAGCATTGTAGGAAGTACTTTGTGATAGGCTGTAGGAAGCCGAGACCCTCTTACGGGTACAGTAATACTTTTCCTACGCCATTTTAGTTTGTTGTTATAGTGAATATTAGGCAAGCATTGGAGGAAGTACTTTGTGATAGGCTGTAGGAAGCCGAGACCCTCTTACGGGTACAGTAATACTTTTCCTACGCCATTTTAGTTTGTTGTTATAGTGAATATTAGGCAAGCATTGGAGGAAGTAATTTGTGATAGGCTGTAGGAAGCCGAGATCCTCTTACGGGTACAGTAATACTTTTCCTACGCCATTTTAGTTTGTTGTTATAGTGAATATTAGGCAAGCATTGGAGGAAGTACTTTGTGATAGGCTGTAGGAAGCCGAGACCCTCTTACGGGTACAGTAATACTTTTCCTACGCCATTTTAGTTTGTTGTTATAGTGAATATTAGGCAAGCATTGGAGGAAGTACTTTGTGATAGGCTGTAGGAAGCCGAGACCCTCTTACGGGTACAGTAATACTTTTCCTACGCCATTTTAGTTTGTTGTTATAGTGAATATAATGCAAGCATTGGAGGAAGTACTTTGTGATAGGCTGTAGGAAGCCGAGACCCTCTTACGGGTACAGTAATACTTTTCCTACGCCATTTTAGTTTGTTGTTATAGTGAATATTAGGCAAGCCTTAGAGGAAGTACATTGTGATAGGCTGTAGGAAGCCGAGACCCTCTTACGGGTACAGTAATACTTTTCCTACGCCATTTTAGTTTGTTGTTATAGTGAATATAATGCAAGCATTGGAGGAAGTACTTTGTGATAGGCTGTAGGAAGCCGAGACCCTCTTACGGGTACAGTAATACTTTTCCTACGCCATTTTAGTTTGTTGTTATAGTGAATATTAGGCAAGCACGGTAGGAAGTACTTTGTGATAGGCTGTAGGAAGCCGAGACCCTCTTACGGGTACAGTAATACTTTTCCTACGCCATTTTAGTTTGTTGTTATAGTGAATATTAGGCAAGCACGGTAGGAAGTACTTTGTGATAGGCTGTAGGAAGCCGAGACCCTCTTACGGGTACAGTAATACTTTTCCTACGCCATTTTAGTTTGTTGTTATAGTGAATATTAGGCAAGCATTGGAGGAAGTATTTTGTGATAGGCTGTAGGAAGCCGAGACCCTCTTACGGGTACAGTAATACTTTTCCTACGCCATTTTAGTTTGTTGTTATAGTGAATATAATGCAAGCATTGGAGGAAGTACTTTGTGATAGGCTGTAGGAAGCCGAGACCCTCTTACGGGTACAGTAATACTTTTCCTACGCCATTTTAGTTTGTTGTTATAGTGAATATTAGGCAAGCACGGTAGGAAGTACTTTGTGATAGGCTGTAGGAAGCCGAGACCCTCTTACGGGTACAGTAATACTTTTCCTACGCCATTTTAGTTTGTTGTTATAGTGAATATTAGGCAAGCACGGTAGGAAGTACTTTGTGATAGGCTGTAGGAAGCCGAGACCCTCTTACGGGTACAGTAATACTTTTCCTACGCCATTTTAGTTTGTTGTTATAGTGAATATTAGGCAAGCATTGGAGGAAGTATTTTGTGATAGGCTGTAGGAAGCCGAGACCCTCTTACGGGTACAGTAATACTTTTCCTACGCCATTTTAGTTTGTTGTTATAGTGAATATAATGCAAGCATTGTAGGAAGTACTTTGTGATAGGCTGTAGGATACCGGGACCCTCTTACGGGTACAGTAATACTTTTCCTACGCCATTTTAGTTTGTTGTTATAGTGAATATTAGGCAAGCATTGGAGGAAGTATTTTGTGATAGGCTGTAGGAAGCCGAGACCCTCTTACGGGTACAGTAATACTTTTCCTACGCCATTTTAGTTTGTTGTTATAGTGAATATAATGCAAGCATTGTAGGAAGTACTTTGTGATAGGCTGTAGGATACCGGGACCCTCTTACGGGTACAGTAATACTTTTCCTACGCCATTTTAGTTTGTTGTTATAGTGAATATAAGGCAAGCATTGTACGAAGTACATTGTGATAGGCTGTAGGAAGCCGAGACCCTCTTACGGTAACAGTAATACTTTTCCTACGCCATTTTAGTTTGTTGTTATAGTGAATATAAGGCAAGCATTGTACGAAGAACATTGTGATAGGCTGTAGGAAGCCGAGACCCTCTTACGGGTACAGTAATACTTTTCCTACGCCATTTTAGTTTGTTGTTATAGTGAATATAAGGCAAGCATTGTAGGAAGTACTTTGTGATAGGCTGTAGGAAGCCGAGACCCTCTTACGGGTACAGTAATACTTTTCCTACGCCATTTTAGTTTGTTGTTATAGTGAATATTAGGCAAGCATTGGAGGAAGTACTTTGTGATAGGCTGTAGGAAGCCGAGACCCTCTTACGGGTACAGTAATACTTTTCCTACGCCATTTTAGTTTGTTGTTATAGTGAATATTAGGCAAGCATTGGAGGAAGTAATTTGTGATAGGCTGTAGGAAGCCGAGATCCTCTTACGGGTACAGTAATACTTTTCCTACGCCATTTTAGTTTGTTGTTATAGTGAATATTAGGCAAGCATTGGAGGAAGTACTTTGTGATAGGCTGTAGGAAGCCGAGACCCTCTTACGGGTACAGTAATACTTTTCCTACGCCATTTTAGTTTGTTGTTATAGTGAATATTAGGCAAGCATTGGAGGAAGTACTTTGTGATAGGCTGTAGGAAGCCGAGACCCTCTTACGGGTACAGTAATACTTTTCCTACGCCATTTTAGTTTGTTGTTATAGTGAATATAATGTAAGCATTGGAGGAAGTACTTTGTGATAGGCTGTAGGAAGCCGAGACCCTCTTACGGGTACAGTAATACTTTTCCTACGCCATTTTAGTTTGTTGTTATAGTGAATATTAGGCAAGCCTTAGAGGAAGTACATTGTGATAGGCTGTAGGAAGCCGAGACCCTCTTACGGGTACAGTAATACTTTTCCTACGCCATTTTAGTTTGTTGTTATAGTGAATATAATGCAAGCATTGGAGGAAGTACTTTGTGATAGGCTGTAGGAAGCCGAGACCCTCTTACGGGTACAGTAATACTTTTCCTACGCCATTTTAGTTTGTTGTTATAGTGAATATTAGGCAAGCACGGTAGGAAGTACTTTGTGATAGGCTGTAGGAAGCCGAGACCCTCTTACGGGTACAGTAATACTTTTCCTACGCCATTCTAGTTTGTTGTTATAGTGAATATTAGGCAAGCACGGTAGGAAGTACTTTGTGATAGGCTGTAGGAAGCCGAGACCCTCTTACGGGTACAGTAATACTTTTCCTACGCCATTTTAGTTTGTTGTTATAGTGAATATTAGGCAAGCATTGGAGGAAGTATTTTGTGATAGGCTGTAGGAAGCCGAGACCCTCTTACGGGTACAGTAATACTTTTCCTACGCCATTTTAGTTTGTTGTTATAGTGAATATAATGCAAGCATTGTAGGAAGTACTTTGTGATAGGCTGTAGGATACCGGGACCCTCTTACGGGTACAGTAATACTTTTCCTACGCCATTTTAGTTTGTTGTTATAGTGAATATTAGGCAAGCATTGGAGGAAGTATTTTGTGATAGTCTGTAGGAAGCCGAGACCCTCTTACGGGTACAGTAATACTTCTCCTACGCCATTTTAGTTTGTTGTTATAGTGAATATAATGCAAGCATTGTAGGAAGTACTTTGTGATAGGCTGTAGGATGCCGGGACCCTCTTTTGAGGACAGTAATACTTCTCCTACGCCATTTTAGTTTGTTGTTATAGTGAATATAATGCACGCATTGTAGGAAGTACTTTGTGATAGGCTGTAGGAAGCCGAGACCCTCTTACGGGTACAGTAATACTTCTCCTACGCCATTTAATTTGTTGTTATAGTGAATATAATGTAAGCATTGTAGGAAGTACTTTGTGATAGGCTGTAGGATGCCGGGACCCTCTTACGGGTACAGTAATACTTTTCCTACGCCATTTTAGTTTGTTGTTATAGTGAATATAATGCAAGCATTGTAGGAAGTACTTTGTGATAGGCTGTAGGATGCCGGGACCCTCTTTTGAGGACAGTAATACTTCTCCTACGCCATTTTAGTTTGTTGTTATAGTGAATATAATGCAAGCATTGTAGGAAGTACTTTGTGATAGGCTGTAGGATGCCGGGACCCTCTTTTGAGGACAGTAATACTTTTCCTACGCCATTTTAGTTTGTTGTTATAGTGAATATAATGCAAGCATTGTAGGAAGTACTTTGTGATAGGCTGTAGGATGCCGGGACCCTCTTTTGAGGACAGTAATACTTTTCCTACGCCATTTTAGTTTGTTGTTATAGTGAATATAATGCAAGCATTGTAGGAAGTACTTTGTGATAGGCTGTAGGATGCCGGGACCCTCTTTTGAGGACAGTAATACTTTTCCTACGCCATTTTAGTTTGTTGTTATAGTGAATATAATGCAAGCATTGTAGGAAGTACTTTGTGATAGGCTGTAGGATGCCGGGACCCTCTTTTGAGGACAGTAATACTTTTCCTACGCCATTTTAGTTTGTTGTTATAGTGAATATAATGCAAGCATTGTAGGAAGTACTTTGTGATAGGCTGTAGGATGCCGGGACCCTCTTTTGAGGACAGTAATACTTTTCCTACGCCATTTTAGTTTGTTGTTATAGTGAATATAATGCAAGCATTGTAGGAAGTACTTTGTGATAGGCTGTAGGATGCCGGGACCCTCTTTTGAGGACAGTAATACACTTCTTATGCTCTTTAAATTCCTATCAAATATTTTAATGTATATGGGTTTACTATAGTGCAAGATGGAATTATTTCCAATATCAGGAATTGAATTCGAAACATCTGACACAACTAAAGGCTGGCAAAGTGAAATAACTGTTTCCGATTGTTATAATCATCACAGATTATTTTTGTTTCTACAACAATATCTCTGGTACCTATACCTAATAATAGCTAGTAAGTATTGTGGGTAGTTTGAAAATATTTTTTTTTTAAATTAATTTGATCCGAAAACAGATTTGTGAAATGATGATTGCTTAGGAAAGTTAATTAGTCCATCCCAGATAGTACAGATTTAAAGGAACAGTAATTATTGGCCACTAATGAATTCGGGAATGACTAAAAATTATGAAATTAAAAAAATTAAAATTTTTTTAACTTGATAAATTTTTATTTGATGAGAAAGAACGTTAAAAACGAAGTCAGGGTGTGGTAGACTTCATCTTTTTCTATCTATCGTTTGTCGGTATTTGCAAGAATGGTAGTATTCATATAACAGTTTGATTGTACGATTAAGTTATTTTCTAAAATAAACAATATTATTATTATATTGTGTGAGAACTGCATAAGAACTGAAGTAGACAGAATGAATTGAAAACACAAAATTATTTTCTAGTTTCCAAGTGGAATATCTTTTTCCCAGTTCGGAACTAAATACTTTTTATTCGGAGCTGCTTGCGTTAAGCCTATTTTATTAGAAAGTTAAAGAGCTAATATTAAAAAAGTTGTGAACTTTATTCTGTAGTGAATACTCGTGCTCCATTAACTTGTACCTAGGGGTGTATTAATTAACTCTATCGTGTTAGTTGTATTCACAAAGCTTTAAAGTAGGAAGAGTCCAATGCTACTGCGATTCCACTACAGTGCCTTTTATAGATTTGCACTTAATCTAACTCAATTTACGAAGGCAGAATTTTCTCGCTATTTAAAATAAAAACACAAATCGTTTTCACGGACGGAGTGCTTCTCCCTTTAGAGTACAGAAATATCTAATTAATACACTTCACAGTATTAATGCCATGATGTATTTATGTAAGGTACCTCATAGACATTTATACAGTATTTAGGTTATTGTAATATTTTAAAATTGGTTTTGTTTCTTTTTCTTCGATATAAACCTGAATGAATTTACGTTGATTATGACACTGTGTTACAACATAGTATAGTATAACGAATTCATTTCCAATAATACAACTTCCAGTTTATAATATTTTTAACACCGTATCTAAATGTTATTGTGGGGTCTTTTTTAATTTATCTTATTTTCTTTTATACTTATACGTTCCCTGGTTATTTTAATTTTACAAATAAACTCAACAAAATGTAAGTGCAAGATTATTCTGTTTTGGACATTATAAATGCTTACTAGAAAGCGAATCCGGTAACCCTTCTTCATGATTCAAGTGTCAGGGAGGGTTTATTTATTCTTGCAAAACTTACACATGGAAAAGGTGTAGGACCTCTCCAACATGTCTACTTTGCAACATCTGTGTTTTGCAGCAGCTTGAATAGCAATGCAAGAGATTCGTCTAATGAATCACGTTTACCCCTGTTAATAAAGGATCTACAACCAGTCAATGAATCACATTCGCCCCTGTCAATGAACCAGCTACCAACAGTCAATGAATCAGATTCGCCATTGTCAATGAATTAGCTACCATCAGTCAATGAATCACATTCGCCCCTGTCAATGAACCAGCTACCATCAGTCAATGAATCACATTCGCCCCTGTCAATGAACCAGCTACCAACAGTCAATGAATCACATTCGCCCTTGTCAATGAATTAGCTACCATCAGTCAATGAATCACATTCGCCCCTGTCAATGAACCAGCTACCATCAGTCAATGAATCACATTCGCCCTTGTCAAGGAATTAGCTACCATCAGTCAATGAATCACGTTCGCCCTTGTCAAGGAATTAGCTACCATCAGTCAATGAATCACGTTCGCCCTTGTCAAGGAATTAGCTACCATCAGTCAATGAATCACGTTCGCCCTTGTCAATGAATTAGCTACCATCAGTCAATGAATCACATTCGCCCTTGTCAAGGAATTAGCTACCATCAGTCAATGAATCACGTTCGCCCTTGTCAAGGAATTAGCTACCATCAGTCAATGAATCACGTTCGCCCCTGTCAATGAATTAGCTACCATCAGTCAATAAATCACATTTGCCCCTGTCAATGAACCAGCTACCATCAGTCAATGAATCACATTCGCCCCTGTCAATGAACCAGCTACCATCAGTCAATGAACCACATTCGCCCCTGTCAATGAATCAGCTACCAACAGTCAATGAATCACGGTCGCCCCTTTCAATGAACCAGCTACCAACAGTCAAAGAATCACATTCGCCCCTGTCAATGAGCCAGCTACCAACAGTCAATGAATCACATTCGCCCCTGTCAATGAGCCAGCTACCAAGAGTCAATGAATCACATTCGCCCCTGTCAATGAACCAGCTACCAACAGTCAATGAATCACATTCGCCCCTGTCAATGAACCAGCTACCAACAGTCAATGAATCACATTCGCCCCTGTCAATTAAGCAATTACAATCAGTCAATGTAAGTTAAAAAATATAGTTGTGTTCCATAAATATTTCAAAATCCGTTTAAAGTTGGGTGGAGTGTGTCCATGCAAGGGGTCCACGTAGGGCGTGACAACCCTCCCCACTTAGAAACTTCACATTCTACTCGACGCTCAGTATAAACAGACTTGAGCATTGACTTTTGACTTTAAACTGACAGAAATGCTTCACAGTTTATTTATTCTCATTATTATTTATCAACACGATGCCTAATTATTACGGAGTTAATGAAAGCACAAGCCAATAGCGTCCGATATTTTCCTCCGCAAGTTGCCGGTGACTTAATGCTGAAAGGTCCTGAGTTCATTATAAGGCGCAAATAGTTGACGTATTTGTGGCTTTCGTAGAAAGTTCCGCTGGAGCTGGAGGGCGGGGGTGCGGCGCCCGGGATTATCTTACATAACATACTACCAACATTATGTAACGCTGCTACCCTGTGCTAATTTTAATCAACATCTCATGTAGAAACAGTATAATCCTCAAGTTTCTACTTTCATCGAGCCAAATTCCGAATGTCGTGTGAGGAATAGAAAAATTCGCAGAATAAATGACAGAATTTGAATCTTACTCTAAAACGTATTTGAAAATTACTACATAAATTATGTTTATTTTTAAATAAATAAAACCTCTAAACCACAAATAACTTTTATTTTAATCCTTATGTACATTTCCAATTGAAATGTACATAAGGTTTAGAATAAAAGTTATTTGTGGTTTAGAGGATTTATTTATATAAAAATAAACATTACGCCACAGTTGCTTCATACAGTTATAAATTATGTTAATTATTATCAGAATGTTTCTGCAACTAATTTGCCGTCATCATTGATAATGTTAGATTAGCCTTATAGGCCCTAATATATGTGTACTAAAAGCGTAACAGTTGGGTGAGTATGAACACCTGAGTACAAGCCATAATTTAATTCCTTAAATGACATTCGTGAATATTTTCACAGATTCTATACTATAACTCATGGTTACAGATTTTAACAATGCACTATAGTTTTTTACAATCTGGGAATGTATACTCATTGCATCAATAGGATGCTGCATTCATAAGGTATGTTTTAAATTATAATATATTATGTAAACGTTGCAACAACGCCAGATTCGTTGAGTAGCACCACCATGTGCAATAATGCTACTCACCAAAGTGTCTTCTATAGATATAACTCTATAGATACTCTTTTAAAGATATAAATATATAATTTATTTTGTTCGAATTCCCTCTATGTGAGACTCCTATCTAATCCTACAGCCAGGGCGTGTCCCTAAGTACATACAGTTCTATACTCGTTTGGTGCTTCATTTATGGTAATAACTATTTCCCTCGAAGTACTGTTCTAATAATTTCCAAAGCTCACTTGGGCAATATTTGCTCAAAATTATTGTCATTATTTTAACCTTTTAGTTCACGTCCTTTTTTTTAGAAGAGTCATTAATAAACCCGTAAGAAACAGAGTATATCATTGAAGAACTAGTATTTTACTACCTCCAAACTTTTGTATTAAGTTGTCATTTTTGGTCAAACGTATCCCTAACTAGCTCTAGAAAGACTCCACTCGGCTTGTATGACCCTTAAAGGACACAATCTTTGACAATCCTTATGGAGTCCAAGTGGTAAGCTTTATTAGGTCTACCTATCTTTTTATGTCTCATTACCTATTTTTCGTCTGGTATTATGCCTTATTACCTATCTTATCACCCAGGTATTATCAATTATTACCTATTTTTTCGTCTGGATATTATTCCTTATTACCTATATTTTGGGTATTATTTTGGATGAAGTTACAATTATTTCAGTAAATATGCATGAAGAAACTCTACAATAAACAATATTGGGAACTATAGCATTATCTCTAATATTACCAACAAAAAACCTAGTCAAAGAAAATCGGTAAAGTAGTTGCAATATTTGTATTCCCATTTCGCCCTCACGTCGTCATCATCAGAAGATTGCACGTGACTACAGTATGCTACTTGTGTAATAAAATAACTATCCGTGGCCAGGTTTCTACCCCAGGTCTTCTTCATCACGGATTCTCACAGTTTGCCGCAAACTTTTGCGAAATCCTATGGAACTGGTTATAAACCTTAATAGTAATAATCTTGTCGTAATTGTAGAGAGATTGTGATTTGTATTGTTAAAATACGATATCGAAAAGGGGCAAATTTAGGTCGGAAATATTTAGAGGTGTGATATTCTAAGTTCTCCTTTATATAGAAAGGGGATAATATGCTATTAATGTTTTTAAATATCTCAATAAAGGCAGGTCTAGAAATAGTACGGACTTAGCACAATTTTACACATATTATTTAAAACACATGGTCACATATCAAAAAAACCAAGCAAAAATACTCCGAAATTCTAGTTTCAATGGTTAACATAAACTTAGAATTAAAAACGCAGAATTACAAAACAGTTACGCGATCCGTTGATTAGTTCGATTCCTTGAATATGACGCCAACGTGCCATCCATAGCATCTAAATTGTTAAATTAGTGCCCTCGTGTCAGGATGCAAGAGGACATGGCAGCACGTTACAATGTACAGTGTATTGTCAGAGAATACAACGTGTTGGCAAACTCACAGCTTCTTCGTGTTTGAGATTTTAGCTGCAACTTGTTTTCGGTTTTCCCCTTCAGGTCGTTACTATTCACGATTTTACGTGCAGACAACTATCTTTATATTTGTTGGGATAGCATCCGTAATACGGGTATGGACACATAGTTCCACAAAAACATTACATTGCTAAATAAAGCCAGGAAATTTGTCACAAATTCACAGCTATACAGTATGAAGGTTTCCAGTAAAAAACCTCTTTTTACACGAAGGATTGTGTATGATACTGTGCTTCAATGAAAAGGAAGCAATAAAGGCCAGAGAAAAAAAAACATTGCAACTAATCTTTCAACAGGATTTACATAGATGAAGGCCCTAATGATCTTCCTAAGAAAATCAAGCAGAAATGTTTTCAGTTTACTTTCCATCATTTATAAAATATCAATAAGATTTATTTAAAGAAAACACAATTAAATTTTTTAGGCATTATTTTTATAAATGACTAACATTTTAAAAAATACAATGGATAAACATTTGGAACTGACAAATTGTAACGTCAATCAAACATCCTGTAATACCTACAGCGTATTGCGAAGTTATCTTCCTTAATGTACACATTGTCAAACCTACCATTGGAAATCATTGGGTTAAGTTATTTCCAGTTCAATTAATTTTTTATTACTATCTAAAGTGCAACGACTTAAGAAAAACTGTTTTGGTCTCAATTGATTAAACTCATTTATTCTCCAAGGATTAATAAATCTTTAGTTACCACGTTTCGGTTAACATTAATCTTTATAAATTTTTTTGTCATTTGGCAGAGCTTCGAATAAAATTATAGAAAAAATAAAACATTTTGACAAAATCTATAATAAAAAAAAATATTGCATTTTAATAATGTGCATTTTTATATTATTATTTTGTTACATAAATTGGAATCTCTTTAAATATAGAGCCATATATATATATATATATATATATATATATATATATTTCAATGATTTAAGGACACAAATTGAAATCGTTCTTTGAATGTGTGTGTGTGTGTGTGTGTGTGTGTGTGTGTGTGTGTGTGTGTGTGTGTGTGTGTGTGTGTGTGTGTGTGTGTGTGTGTGTGTGTGTGTGTGTGTGTGTGTGTGTGTGTGTGTGTGTGTGTGTGATCTGTGTTGTAATTCAACTTTGAAATGAGTAAGTGGGGCTTTAAAATGATACAGTTAATTTTAAAAAATTAAAACAAAAATTGTTTTAAATAAATTTTAAAATTGTTATATCTCATGTTTAATACGATATCCAAGTTGTACAAATATTTGTATGATTCTTGCATGGAATCCCAAATACTCTATCAATTTACTTTATATTGCACAAACAGAGGAAACTGTTGAAATGGTTTGTGATGAAAACCTGAAGTAAGCAACAATATTAAATTCTCGAAAGTATCTGCTATATAACATATACATGCATTACTACTTCAAATGACAGAAAATGTTATATATTCGCTTACACGAGCGCGAGCGCACGCACTCAGGCACACGAACATACACACACACGCCCACATAAATAAATAAAATAAATATATATATATATATATATATATATATATATATATATATATATACACTTTAAGGAATTTTCTCAATGTACAATAATTGAAAGAGGTAATATTTTCATCAAACATGGTTTGCTCACCTAGTGTTCATAACTTGTATAAGTGTGCAAAAAGTAATGAATTGTGATTTGTAACAAATTACTTTTAAATTCACACATTGCTCAATAATATTTTTAAGGTGTGACTATACAAATCTAATTACATAGAACTTGAACATAACAGGCCTATTATAAAAATACTCCTGCATAACGTTTACTTAAAACTCTTGTGGGATGATTGTGTAATAAAACACATATCTCTTGACAATATACCAATTTTTAATTAAATAAAAATATTGTAACTCTACTGATTCAAATATGTTAATATGTGACGGTGTGCGTCATATATATATATATATATATATATATATATATATATATATATATATATATATATATATATTATTGTAATAACAGCTTTTAGGAACTTATTTCTGAACTTATTATACTTAATAATGCATCACAATTCAGGAATAAGTAAAACTAGAACTTTATGTAGTTCAAGACGTACTCAGGTATTAGGCTGAAATGTGTTCATGTAACGCAATACTTTACTCAGTTATAACTTATGAACTAGTTTTGTTATAAGTATGAAGTTTTGAAATTTGTTTTAACGCAATACTTTACACAGTTATAATTTATGATCTAGTTTTTTATGAGTATGATGTTTTTAATTTTTTTAACGCAATACTTTACTCGGTTATAACTTGTGAACTAGTTTTGTTATAAGTTTGAAGTTTTGAAATTTGTTTTAACGCAAGCGTTTATTCAGTTATGAGTAATGTACTGCTTGCATTGTAACTATGCCTTGAAACAAATTATTTTAACGCAATACGTTACTCTGTTATAATTTAAGAAATGCTCTGCTATACGTTTGCGTATAACATTTTGTTTGCACGCAATACTCTACTCAGAATGTACGAGCTACTGGTTGTATTATAAAAATACAGATTATAATATTAAGTTTCCACTCAACCTTTAATAAAATATAAGTTAAATTACTAAGTTTGAATATAAGTTTTAACTTAGATTTATATATTAAAGTTTTAGATATTATTTAATGAATAATAAATTTAAAAGATATCAAAATTGAGTTACAAGTGATACTATGTTGTTTTAAGGTGATTTATATTAATTATTTCTTGTTTACCTGAAACTAAAAGATTTATGTCTAGTATTTTGTTGCGTAAAGTATATTTTTAAAGCTGTTTATTAAAATATTAATTATTTATGAGAAACATGAGATTTTTTATGCATGTCTCATAAAACTTATTTTCAAATTTTGTATTAGGCAATGATAAATGTAGGATAAATATTATATATGAGTATTATGTACAAAATATCGTTTTAAAAACTATTTATAATGATTACTGTTACATAGTGAATGTATAATATATTTCTGTATATTAGTATGGCTTCAAGTCATCAGTATTAAATGTAAGAGGTCCATAATAAATATTATTAGCTTATAGACAATGCTAAGCGTGAGATATATTTATGTTACTTAAAGTCAACCCTTTGTCCAGTGTTAATTAGCCACTACTTTACCATAAAGTGATGTACCTTTATCGCGATAATATTGATGTAGTGCAGTTTAAGTTATGTCTATATATGTCCGGTTATATTACTTTATTTTTAAGAAATTAATAAAAAGATTTAAAAAACGAAAATCAAATAATAATAACTATAAACTATTTTTTCATGCAAATTGATTTAAAAAATTTAGTTTCGAACTTCTCAATAATTAGTTAAAATTATTATTATATGATCGAGTAAAATTTTGTATTTAGTTTCAAGCAAGAAATATTTTTCTTCGAGGACGTAATATCTGTTAAACAAAAACAATCACTTCAATTAGTAAATTAGAATGAATAATAATAAAACTGATTTTGTATCAGAAGTAACCTTAAGTTGTATAATATAATATAAGTATTTGCTTGGAAAACTCATTCTTTATTACAATTTGTAGGAAACAATGGCTGAAGAACTGTGTAGGATAAATTATATTTAGGGAGCTGAACTACTTAATTACAAGATATCGTTGCTAGTTTATGTTAAAAAATAACTGTAATCAATAATCATCTCTGGCACTGAGCTCGACAGATTTTGTAAAGTATTTTATTCTACAAAAGACGAGAACACAGTGTGTATATTTACCGTAGAGGGGATGACGAGGGGTAGTTTCGATTTGACCCAATTTTTGTTCTAAAGGCAAATTTGTTTAATAAAAATAAGATTTTTATATTGTATTATATTTAGAATAGACTACGTTATTTTTGTTTTTAGTTTTGGAAGAATGCCTTAGGCGTGCTTGTGGTAGTAAAAGTGTGTATAGTCGTAAGTAATACTTTATATAAGATTAATCAAATATATTTAAAACTAAATAAATATTATTCATAGATTTTTGTTTCAATTCTGTTTCTGTGTTCTGTAGAGAGTGTTCTAGTGAATTCATTTGCTTTGTATCGACCGTGTTATGGTAATACATTTATTTAGTGAACATTATAATAAGTATAAAAATATTTCCTCAACTAACTAGTTACAGTATTAACTAATTAACTCACGTGTATATAGTTGTCGCAGCAGTGTGCACAAGAGCGAGTAGGTTCGTTGGTTATAGCAGCGTAGCGAACATATCTCACGACGACATGTCCTGTCCGGACGAAGGTAGACGAACGTCTCACGGTCAGGATATGGACTACACTAAAGCTCGTAGCTGCTGCTGGGTAGCAATGGATACGCGCATGCCTAACAGATACGCCCAAGATACGGTAACGCCGACTCTGTGCTCCTTCTTACTCTATTTCTAAATATATAAGGACATTGATTCTGTTTGCAAGTTTAAAAAAATTTTCAAACTATTTGTATTTTAAAAATGCTGTATATTATTTCGATGGTTGTTTAAACCGCTAACAATATTGTCGCCACGTGTCAGAAATATACATGTTTATTCACTGTTTTATATTTTTGACAATATGAAAACTAAACTAAGTTTTCTTGGAACTGTAAGCTCGACGCTTTGTCCGTGCGGTAATGCAAAACAAATCCGATTTCAAGTAAATATATCGGTCAACTATTCGAATATTTCTCGTCCGTACTTTATGAAATCCATTGGCTATGTAAAAAATAATCCATTTATAATTGTTTATAATATTTTTTATTGGATTAAAAACCACTCACGTAGAAATGATTCATCAATTTACCCGAACAATATTGTTTTATAAAATATTTAAACAACCGACGATAGCTTTCATTCAGATCGATTAAACACACAGCAGAGTAAACTTTAATTAAAAGCAAGTCTTTTAACGTGAATAATTAATCTGTATGTTTCTGAATATCTTGTTTTTCATTCTTTGTGCATTTAAAAACATCAATCTACATTCTTTTAATTGCTTCTTTGGGTTTTTTTTATTTTTTGGTAATAATGTTTTACAAATAAAAATGAATTTAGGGTATCCTTTAAATTTTTAATTATTTGTTTACTTTGCAAGCTGTACGTTTTCACTGTCCTGCGTGTTTTGGATGTTATTTTATGAAGCTATTTAATTTTGCAAGAAAATATAAAAGTTAATGGGGGGAGGCGTTATTACTAGGTATCGCGACAAAAAAAATGTTTACGTAATCTTTAATAAGTATTTTGATATTTTTTAATTAAAAATGTTGAACGATTCATATCTTGTTTATGGAGAGAAAGAGAGAGAAATAAAGTGTAAATAATAATGTTTTGCACATAGAATGTAATGTATAACAATTATTGTTATGAATAACAGTGAACGATAAATTTAAGTGTTTTAAATTTGATTCAATAATTATATTCCCTTACAAATGCGACTAATTTACTTTACATTTATAAAATTACTTTTAGAGCCCTAACTATAATAATTAATATACAATATCTAGCCCACAGTGGTACAATATATTACAGTAAAAATACTGTTGAAACCCCCAAAGTTGTTACTACAAGTACCTAAGGTTAAATCCTTATGTACATTTCGGGTCAGTCAGCTTGTAAATCATTGTATTCTAGATTGTAATTTTGTATAAGGACGTTTTGATGATGACATGGTCATCGAAATGTAAGCCTAGATAAGGGTGCAATGCTAGTTAACTTTAAATATTAGTTATTTTTAATTATTTTTGTGGTTTGGGGTTTTTGCCAATATTTTTATTATTAGATTAATTAGTTCTGACTTACAACTTAATGTTAGGTTCAAAAAGCATTAAATAACTCTGGTTTCACTACAAGAAGCCACTCAAGTGCTGCAACAGTAGCTTCAGGTAGTCAAACACTTTCTCAGGAAGTAGTATCTCGAGGTGAAATGAAAGATCAAAAAATACTGTATTAAAAGCCCATCTCTGAATATTTTATTTACTTTTCGTCGAACTAAACGTTTTAGGAAAAGCCTGGAATTAAAAGTAAAATTACGACATTATCTTAGATAATGCATATTTCAGATGTCTATTATATTACTGTTTTTTTGCGTATAGGGTTGAAATTAATTTTTTATTAAAAGGGGTTTCACAGAGGAATCAAAGTGGCTCTTGTCGTTATTTGCATCAAATTATTCTAGTTTAGGCATAAATGAAAAAATGTAGTTAGCTGTTTTATAATCTAAACCTTTTCACCTATATTTTTCCCGTGATTATCCTAAAAAAAGGTAATTTGCCGGTATTTTCAGCTCAAACTGAGTTTGAACCCAAACAGATGTTATGTGTTGATTTTTTCTGTAAATGTTGAGTTAAAAATTAAAACGTGGTTAGAAACATTTGACGAGATAAAAATTTTAAATTAATTAGTTTTTGTTCTAATGTACCTACGCTCACTCAACGTCAATCCGCGGTAACTCTGTTATAGCCGAGCCTCGCTCGTCCCCTCATCATTATGGAAGTGGCTTAACACAGAGAACCATAAGGTCCATATAGTGTGTTTGTAAAGTGAAAAGAGTCTGTCGACTCGTATCTCCAAGCCCTAAAGAATACAAAACAAACGAGTCCTCAGATTCGAAACTTGGCCCTAGGCGGGCAGAAACCCATCTCGTGAGACCTTGAGATCATGTTCAATGGTTATGAATGAGTTTTGTGTAAAACGGTTAGGAAGAAAGATGGCGAAAATAAGAAAATTTTGATTGTTGAGAGCCTAAAACTTCAGATCTCATCTCCAAACTCTAAAGAAACACAAAGGCAGAGGCACAAATTTGAAAGTACTGACATCAACGTATTTAATCTACCCTTCACGAATCGAATCTTAAACACGTGACTCCCGCCCGGGTGGCTAGCGTCAGGCGTGGTGCAACGACCCGAAGTACTTGTCTGGAAGAGTCTTTTGGCCACACTTTAAGGCCTAGACTGGTGAGCTGCCCGACCCTGGGACGAGACGTACTCCTACCAGACTTTAAGTTGTCGACCGCTTTTTTCGAACTATTTGGGACCAATAGAACTTTCCAAAAGGTAAGGTATTGGTCAGAGGATCAGCCTTGTCTATATGTTCTAGACCTAAAGGTCAGGTGGAGGAGTCCGGTTCGACGTAGGTAGTTTTGGAGATAGTTATGGGCGTTCATCGTCCTAAAGGCAGCCACAGCGATGTTTTTTTATTTTTTTTATTTTATTAACTTGGGAGCGGGTTTAAACTGCCCGAATCACCGCTACCTTAGGTATATTGTACTTACCTCCCTGATGTAGTTAAAGAGCCCCTTCCCTCTTACCAGGTTTAGAAGTTTCCTGACTAGTGTTTTACCTTCAGCATCCTCTTCCAGAGCTGTGCTATCACCAAAGAGGTTGAAGCGCCTCTCGGCAAGTGCTTCATATCTATAAATGATGTGTGTGGCGGTCTCCAGTTCTTGCCCGCATAATCTGCACACTGGTTCATCTTTGAAGATACCCGTATTATGCAGATGTTTCTTTAGTCCACAGTGTCCCGTGAGTAGACCTGTGGCTATCCTCAATTCCTGCCTAGACAGATAGATGAGACTCTTCTGCAGCCCCCAGGAAGGTGTCCTTAGGGTTAGCTTACTGTGTCTCATTCCTTCAGCCCTGACCCAGTGCTCACAGTGTCTTTCAGCCATCCACCTTAGCACTGCAATCTTGACCTTGGATTTGGAAATACCTACCGACGGCTCCGGTCCAATTAGGGGAGTTGAAGACCCCTCTCTGGCCAGTGCATCTGCGGCTTCATTTCCAAATATTCCGCTATGCCCTAGCACCCAACCTATCTTGTTTTGATTGTGCCTTGCCAGGGCTTCTAGTTTATTCAAGCATTAGGCCTACTTCCATTGCTGCACCAGGTGTAGTTGACATCGATCCCAGTGTGCACAGACAGGCCAATCTCTGGATAGAGCACAGTTGAGCTCTTTCCTGTGCCTGGTTGGCCTTTGTCCACCACACCAGAGCTACATAGGTAATCATAGGTCTTATCACCCTCAGATACATCCAGTGCATCATTGATGGTTTCAGTCCCCATTTCTTGCCTACCATTCTTCTCACTGTCATCAGGGCCCTTTTGGCCCTGTTAACTGTCCTCTCAAGATGTGGGTTTCAGGTGAGTTTCCTGACCAGAGTAACTCCCAGGTAATTCACCTCCCCCAAAAACTCAAGGTATTCACCAAACAATCGAGGCATCCTGGTCGTCAGATCTTTTCGCTGTCTGTGAAGTTAATAAGAGCAGTATTTTTCGGATTTACCCTAAGGTTCTCCTTATTACACCACTCTTCAATTAGTCGTAGAGGATTTTTTATTACCTCAAGGACTGTATCAGGGAATCTGCCCTGGAACAGAACAACTATGTCGTCCACATATCCCAGACAGAAGTACTCCTGTTCATTCAGGATATCAATAAGATTGTCAACCACCAGGCACCACAACAGAGGAGAGAGAACCCCCCCCCCCCCTGTGCACAGCCCAGACTTGTCTCCACCCTTCTGACCTCCCCTGTCACCTCTACAGAAATGCTTCTGATGGTTAACTTATCCAGCCACAAGTGTCGCATCCACTCCATGACATCTTGCACCATTTACCATCGTCTCCACTGAGGGGTTATTGAAAGCCCCTTCAATGTCGAGGAAGGCACCAATGGCACAACCTTTCTTAGCGATCATTTGCTCTATCATACCAACCACTTGGTGGAGAGCTCCCTCGCAGGATTTCCCCGGTTGATAAGCACACTGATTCCAATGCAGTGGTTTTATGGCCAAAGCACCCCTCCCCCTAATATGCCTATTAACCAGTTTGTCAAGTCCCTTAAGAACAAAGGACATGAGAGTAATAGGTCTGTATCCTTTCCCTTCCGATTGGTTACCGGTAGGCTTAGGTATAAAGACCACCGTACTAGATTTCCAGGCAGCAGGCGCATGCCCTAGAACAATGCTTAGCCTGTATAATTTAGTATGTACAATCACCAGCAGGTCCATTCCCTGCTGCAGCAGCACAGGATAGATCCCATCTGGACCTGGACATTTGTAGGGTTTAAATGTGCCTATAGCCCATCTTACCCTTTGTGGAGTTACTATCCTCCTTGCCACTTCCCAGTCCTCCCTCTTACCACGTCTTGTGAAGGGTTTGGCAACTGGTACAGTGTCTGCTCCCCCATGTTTCCTCAGAGTGCTGCAAGGGCAATGTGTTCTGATTAATTCTTCCACAGTTTCCCTGCAGTTTTTGTTATGTTTCCCAATGGGGTTCTTAGCATTCCCGCCGGTTTAACTGGGTCCTTAGAGAGCATTTTATGCAGTCGTGCTCCTTCCCGAGTTTCGTCAATCTCTTGACAAAACTCCTTCCAGGACTTCCTGCGTGCTTCTCTAATTGCCCTATTGTATTCAGTTAGTGTTTTCCTGTACTGGTCCCACTCTCCGTTCTTTTCTGCTCTATTAAAGAGTCTTCTGGTGGTCTTCCGAAGTTTGGCTAGCTTCTTGTTCCACCATGACGGATCCCCTACTTTTCTTCCTTCACTAAGAGGGCAGTTATCAGTAAAGGACTTTACTACAGCCTCGCCAACCAGTGTCGCAGTGTTCTAGCTCTCCCCTCCCACCATACTCTAATCTAGCCTCCTCAATCCGAACACCCAGGTCCCTCCTGTAGGAGTCCCAGTCTGTTCTTTTTGGATCCCTGGTTGGCCGAAGCATGTCTGGATTGAGAGAGATATCATACCTAATAAGTCTATGGTCAGAAGAAGATGTTTCATCCGACACAAGCCAATTTAGTACATACCTAGCCATCTGGTTCGACACCACCGTAATGTCCAGGACCTCCCGTCTGGCCCTAGTGACAAACGTCGGCTTTTCCCCCTGATTTAGGACTAGTAGATTCTTAGACCTAAGATAACCTAAAAGTTCCTCACCTCTAGTGTTGGTACCTGTATTTCCCCACGAAGTGTGATGAGAGTTAGCATCCATCCCCACCAGCAGCTCCTCATCCACAGCCCTGCAGTGATCGACCGGCCTCCTCAGCTCTTGTGTCGGTAGAGCCACCGCGTAGTCAAAGGGAAGATATGCCGTGGCCAGGTTCAGCCTCCTCATCCTCCCCTCCGCCCGCAGCTCCACCATCACTGCTGTCAAGTCCCTGCAGCAGAAGTTCGTTAGTACAAAAGCACTCAGCCCCCTCCTCTCCAGGATACACGTCCTGGAACACCGGAGTTCTTATCATACAACAACTTACCTCCAGATGTCGCCAGCCCGCATATACGTCTTCCAGAAAGCCATTGCTCCTGGATGAGCACCAAGTCCACCTCTCCCTTGTCCAGCATCCTACACACGACAGCACTAGCTGCCTGCTGTGCTGTAGGTTCACTTGGAAAAACTTGACAGTAGAGAAAGCGTGCTCAACTCTACAACCATTTCACTGGTTTCTGCAGTCGGCAGCTTGGTAGCCGCCCCCGCACCCCCAGTGGTGCTTGCAGTTGACACATCTTCTACAGACTCACGGTTTGCCTTCTCATTGGCTCCCGCTATCTGTGCAGACTCAACATCAATTTGTGTACTTACTTGGTCCATTAGCTTCCCACGAGTATGGGGGAAAGAACGGTCAACCAGAGCAGAGCCCTACTGCCCTGGCAAAACAACATACAATGAGGTTTTGTGTGGTTCCTCAAGGGGATCGTGTGCGACTGCTTTTTATACCCTGCAGCCATGCATCCATCTGCACGATGCCTTCCACCTTGGATTGGGTATTCAGTCACACCCCAAGTGTTGAAGCACACCCCAAGTTCAGGACATTATTAACTGTTACTCATGGAGCGAACAGCCTGCTTTACTCTCTTTTGTTAAAACTGTGTCGTTAGGGTAGTTTCCCGCCATACTTCACAGCCGCATTGCCCTTTGTTCACCTGGGATGTGAAAGTAGCATTGTGAGGACTTAATTCCCAACTACCCCAGTCCCCAGTCAGAGCAGTTATTTCTACCACACCCAACCGGTTGACTGACGAGGAGGGATAATTCCTCACCTTTGAACCATTGCCTTGGTCCGGGCCTGCTTATTCAGAAACCTTCCGGAATCCTTATTCAGAAGTACCCTACATATCTGTAGGCCGTTCCACTATCCGCCACCCGTGGACCCGCCCAGCTGCTAAGGCACAGCGATCTTTCTTGGCAGGCAACTTGGGATGGCGTTGGTCTTACGATCAGCTTACATCTTTTGCCAGAATCTACTGCCTAACTGATTGCCTTCACCATTTGGCCGATTGTCCATTTTAACCGAGTGTTTTGTTTTAGTGTGAAACTTCAAATAGTATTAGTTGTCACTTACTGAAAAAGACCACCTTTTGTAATCATTGAAACTTATCTAACGTTAAGCAAAGGAATATGTTTACAAGTAAATTATCAAACAAGTAAACAACATCAAACTGGATATTTCTTTATCTTGCTATGTGTAGACTGTCAAATTAAAATTAGTTGATTTTTTAGTAGACAATTTTATTATTAGGAGTCGAATGGAATTCTTAAACACTTTTTTGATTTTGTAAATGATTTTCCATTGTCACACAACTTTATGCGGCTTCCTTTATGCGCACAACTTTATAGTTGGCTTTTATACGGCTGTTGATAAGGATGTTTCTTTGTAGATCAGATTTATACTTGTGTTATACCATTGTATTATTTCCTCACTGTACCTCACGGAAAACACATTGACAAATGATATGCAACACCTCCTATTGCCTCGGGGTAGTTTACACATAATTTTAGTGCTTAACAATGTGACAGGCTCTTCCTCTGATCAACACGCTGGGCCGTCCCCGTTTCCATTGTCGAATACAAACCTCTAAAGAACAAAGTAAATTTTGGTGCAACAGTTTAGTGATCAGTAGCTCGTGTCCTATTTGCTACTCTCCCTGTACGAACATTTCTAGCATCAACTAGCATTTGGTGAACATTTCAAATATATTTATAGTAGGGTACATATTCAAGAGAAATTGGCTGCACAGTGAACAAGTCATATAATGAGAGACATAAACTCATGCGAAATATAAAAAGTAAGATACATTCTTCCATGTTTCGTTACTAAAAATTTGCGTTAAATTTAACTTACTTTTTTAGCTAGGCTTGTAACACTCAATATCAAGAGCACAGTGGTACAATATATTACAATGAAAATATTGGTAAGAACCCCAATACCACAAAAATAACAAATAAAACAAGTTACTTAAGATTAAACCCTTATGTACATTTCGATGGCCATGTCATCATCATCATCATCAGAGGGTCTTATTACAAAATTACAATCTAGCAAACAAGAAGTTACAAACTAGAGAGATCTTTTTTATGTACATCTATCACTCTAGTTTGTAACTTCTTGTTTGCTAGATTGTAATTTTGTAATTAGACCCACTGATGATGATGACATGGTCATGGAAATGTACATGGGAGTTTAATCTTAAGTAACTTGTTTTATTTGTTATTTTTGATTATTTTTGTGGTATTGGGGTTCTTTCCAATATTTTCATTGTAGGCTTGTAACAATAATATAAACAGCAAACCTGGAAAGTCACTCAAACCACACGAATATATTTTAAGGGCCTTTTACTTCCATCGAAAAACACTTGGACCTTCTGTCCTTGGTATCGATTCTGTTTTATAACTATTTCCATGTTAAATTACAAAGCTTACACTGTTTTATTAAAACATATCTCCTCCCTCTTAATTTCTATCTTTCTCTCTTTCTATTGCCAAATTTTTACTCATCCTGTCTGTGTCTGTTTCTCTTCTCTTCTTTATAACTATCTATGTCTTTGTCTGTAACTATCTTTAATAGTTTCTTTCTACTACCTCTCTTTCTATCTCTTTATCTATATCTCTCTTTCTATTGCTCTCTCTTTTCGTCCCCCTATCTCTCTCCCTGTGTTTCCATCTTCTTCTCTACTCTTGTCTCTTTATGTATCTCTGTATTTCTCCCTGTCTCTTTCCTCTCTTTATTTGTTTCTCTCTATATATCTCTTTCTACTGCTTTCTCTTTTGGTCTCTTTCTCCCTCTTTCTCTCCCTTTACTTTTTCTCTGGCTCTCGCTCTTTATATGTACCTGCCTCTATTGCTCTATCTCTTTATGTCTATTTGTCTCTGTTTCTCTCTCACACAAACACACACTCAACCATACACATACAAATACAGATAGAAGTTCATGTTTTTCTCTCGGTCTGAGTATGTGAATCGCATAAGGACCCGTCTGCCTGCTCGATGAGGAACGTTATGTAACATTACGATAGGATATATTGACCCTGCGTCTTCCAAGGACAATAAGTGAAATTCAGAGTCCCAAAAATTATTTTAATGTTAAAAAAATCCAGGATATCAGTAAATACATACGAGAGCAAAAACGATGCGGTTTCGGTCAAATACTGATTATTGTTTTAAAATAAAATGATATCAAGTTAAAGGTTACAATGTTTACCTTTATAAACTGGACAGTTGCCAATTAACATTTTCAAGTGATCGTTCATATTTCATGTGTTGAAGCAAAGGCATATTTAATAGTAGGTTCTAAATTAAACAAGGCCTTCTAAATAAAACTGAAATACCCTCTTAGTCATTATTATTTAATTTCTTCTTTGAATACGCCATTAAAAAAGCGATCGAAACAAATCCCAGCCAGGAAATGTATGCTGCAGGTCTTGGTTTATGCTGTTCATTAAAATCCATCTGAAGAGGCTTTCTAAAGATAAGCGAAATAAATAAATAGATTTTTTTATAGAGACACTTGAAGGTTACTGGTGGAAATAATTACCAGACGAGGACCGGAAGATATAAACTTCAATACAAAGCAGCATAAAGTTCACAGAATTATAAGTTGCTAGCAGCAGAAGTGTATGAGCTACGTACACTTCCAAGTAGTGTATAATTATACACTACTTCTACTTATTGCTTTTTTGATAAACTAGGCTTAAGTTCGTCTCAGTCCTAAACAACAAAAACATTCTATCACTTGTTCGATTGTTGTATTGAGACAAACTCAATACAAAATAAGTGACAAAGTATAAAAAGTGTATTAAAAAAAAAGAATTTATTTTAAATATTGTTTTTCAAGTGATAGGAAGGTGCTTCATAATGTAATTTCAAGGATTTGTTCATGTAATATTTGTGATTATTTAGCGGTTGTGTAAAAAATTAAATTGTAAACAGTTAATTTCAAATTGATTTTAGAGATACTATTAAAATAAAATAAAACGCATTCCTAAAACTTTCTATTTCTAATACAAACATTCATTTCACGCAGGCAAAACCACTTTTGATTTCGCTATATAAAATTTTACATTTACAATTCGTTGGGAACTTATTGAAGTGTTTCCTAGCACTAAAATGTACTAGTACTATATTCTTTTTCCTTTAAAAGTTAATTCTCTCAATTAAGAATTTGTTTTATGATACTCAATTTTTGCATTTTTCCATGATAGTGTGCTGATTTTGTGTGTTTAGTTTTCGAACCATATTATATTACCTAATTAAAATAAACTCTATATTTGAATAAAAATACGGTTTAAGATCTAAAAATAAAAGATCTAATTTTGCATCAAAACAACTTTTAATTCACTTAAAGTGAAAACGTAGTTTTTTTGTGTTATATATCCCAATTATTTATTGATCGCCCAGTTACCATGGAAAATTGAAAACGTCGTAGTATAATTCATTAAATCAAGATTACTGTGCTTTTCCTGATAAAACACTTGAGGGATAAATTAAAACCTAACAATTTGACGATACACAAATAAATTTAAACCTAATGGATTGTACATATAGGCTATTATATATATATATATATATATATATATATATATATATATATATATATATATATACATATATATATATATATATATATATATATATATATATATATATACATAATATATATATATATATATATATATATATATATATATATAAATAAACATAATATACATATATATATATATATATATATATATATATATATATATATATATATATACATTTTATATACAAATTTATATATTAGTGAGGTAAGAGAGAGAGAGAGAGAGAGGAGGTAGAGCAAGGAGTCCCTAGGTGGTTAGTATTACAGTTTGGAAAGAGAAAAGTTATCCAACTAAATAAGAAACAGATACGTTCGAGTGTACGCGAAAGTAAGTTCGGAAAACGATCCGGTGAAAAGTGAATGATTCTTGCGGGAAAACTGACTCAAGAGGGAAGCCTCATTGTTATACTGATTAACTCACTCTGCCGACTCCCTTCCGACTAAATAGAAAAGTGAACGAACGTTCGTTTTTACTGACTCATTAATCCCCACTCAGGCAAAAGTTATTTTGAGGTCGTTCACTCACTCTTTTCCCAATTCCACAGTGAAGGACCTGCTGCCATTTTGTTTGTTAGGTGTTCCTGTACTTTATCTGATGCGTAGCTATTTTTCATACCCTTAGCCTAATATATTACAGATTAATAGGTGACGAATTAGTTCTACCTTGCTTTACATGACTGCCATAGAGAATACGCTGTAGATAACTGCCATTTAATTACTTTCAACAATCTGGTATGTTATGGAATAACTTCTACAACCTAACTTTCTCGCTCGCCACAGTTCCGCACTGACCATCCGACCTACACACTGCCGTCCTTGGTGCCTTATTCACACGATGAAGATAAGATTTTGGGCTAATTATTTATAATAAACGCGCAAAATATAACATTTCCCAAAGAAACAATTTACTTTACTTACAAATATAAACTCGAACTCACGGTAGATGGTAGACGGTAGATGGATTCTTCGTACATCGCGAAGTGTCTTCCTTCACTTCCAGATTTTTGTCTCCCTTGTCAATGAAGAGTCTATCCAGTTCCTTGGTCCACACTGAGCCGGACCACCATTAGTGACTCGCTCACCGCCAAGGATGTTTCGATCGGTTCCTGTGAGGGAATCTTCTACCCTCTCCTAATCAGCAAGTCTTCATCATAAGTAGATGTCAAAATAGCCGGTTGTCCTCAAAGGGTAAAGGTGATTTTTGAAAAACCGTTAATTTCCGTTGGGGGAGGTTATGGGGGCTGGTTTCCGAAATTATTGGAGCGTGACGTGAATGTTGGGGTGACGGAGAAATCGTTAAATTGGTGCGCTTGTGCGTTTGTGTATGTGCGCGTGCTCACGATTGTATGACGTAATTAAAAACATGTTCGGACATGCTGGGGGGCAATTTAAAAACCGTTGGTTAACGAGAACGTCATAGAGAATGACGTCATTTTGACATGTGTTTTTGTAAAGGAACGTGTGTATTAAATCCAGTACCGGTTCGTTACTGACCTATATTTTACTACGAGGCATGTTTTTAAAGTAAGTCCCGTTTTGATATAAAAAATGAAGAAGTAAATTTTTTCAAACAAATTTTTATTTACCTCAAAGAGCATTCTTTCCTCTACTTCTCTACATAATTTCCATTATTATTAAGGCACTTGTCGTATCTTGGGACCAGCTTTTGTATGCCGTCGTCATAGAAGCTTGCCGCCAGACTGGACAACCACTGCTGCACAGACGTTTTTACTTCTTCATCATTGGAATGACGCTTCCCCGCTAAATGCGTCTTCAAGTGTAGAAACAAATGGTAGTCACTAGGCGCTAGATCGGGACTGTATGGAGGATGATCCAATTGTTCCCAGCCAAATGAAGTGATGAGCTCTTGCGTTAGATTTTCTGAATGTGGACGAGCATTATCGTGGAGCAAAACGATGCCTGCACTCAACATGCCACGTCTTTTGTTTTGGATTGCGCGGCGCAGTTTTTTTAAAGTTTCACAGTACGCGGCTGCATTGATCGTTTCACCGCGAGGCAGAAAATCGACCAACAACACACCCTTTCTGTCCCAAAAGACAGTGCACATGATTTTCTGGGCAGAAATTGTTTGCTTGAATTTGACTTTCCTAGGGGATGTTGAATGCCGCCATTCCATTGACTGTTGTTTTGATTCTGGTGTAATGTAGGCTACCCACGTTTCATCACCTGTAACGATATGGCTTAAAAAATCATCGCCCTCGTTACGGTAACGCTCGAGAAAGCTCAATGCACTGCCCAATCGTTTGGTTTTGTGCTGATCAGTTAACATTTTCGGTACCCACCGTGAACACAGTTTCCGATAATTTAAACGTTCAGACACAATTTCGTAGAGAACACTTCTTGATACAGCAGGAAATGTTACAGCTAAGGACGAAATTGTGAACCGTCTGTTCTCTTTCACTTCACAGTCCACTTTTTGAATGAGATCATCGGTAATGACTGAAGGTCGCCCACTTCGTTCCTCATCATGAACGTTTGTGCGGCCATCTTTGAAGGCCCTAACCCATTTCCGCACCATTCCTTCACTCATAATGTTTTCACCATAAACTTCACTGATTTCACGTTGAATGTCAATTGCTTTTAAGCCTTTAGCACAGAGAAAACGAATCACACCACGCACTTCACAGTCGGCGGGATTCTCGATTGTCTGCGGCATTTTAAAATCACGTAAACAAACTAAGACTCGATCAAACGGCGTCACAATGGCGTCTGTAGCTTCCCAACAGATGTAGCTACACTGCGCGCATGCGCTAAACGCCGACCGCAGAGCTGCGGCTGGGAAATTTAGAAACGGTTCTTACTTTAAAAACATGCCTCGTATATCGTCCGTGTGCGCGTTAAAGTATTTTTTAAAAAACCGTTGAAATCCGTTACGAGGTGATAGGTTGGTTATCGCCGAGCGTGTAATTTATTTTAGCGATAAATGTGGCAGTCTTTGCCTGGACAGTCTCTTATGTGTTTCTTCTCCAGATCTTGACTGGTTACAAAATGTAAAAGCATGTTAATTTATTAAGATAGGTTCCGCACCTTGAAAATATAATTAATGTTCACCCCAAACACAGTTAACTTTAAAGAGTAGCGTATATAAAGTGCAAGAACTATCAAAAAAGTATCATTTGTCCTTCAGATTGACTAGCGATAGACATTGTACAAGTCGGAAAATTGCATTACCCGCAATACTTAACCATTGACTCCAGAATAAAAACGTTTGATAACGCACCGCCTATGTCGAAAGAGAAAAAAGAAGAGTTGAGTTCTGCCGGCTTTTTCTATATAAATAATTATGACCGTACTCTTTGTTTCTGCTGCGGAGGTTTTTTAAATCATTGGATGTATGAAGTTGACGCATGGATTGAACACGCAACTTGGCAGGTACATATTCATTCGTATTACTAGTAAAAGGCAAGGCATTCGTTGACAGTTTCAGAGAGAAGGCTTTAGTTACTAGGAAGACCTCATTGGCAGCAGATATACTTCGTGTAGAATGTAAAATCTGTATATCAGAAGAAGTTAAAGTGGTTTATTTACCCTGCAGACACGTTATAGCTTGTTTGCTTTGCGGATTAGCCTGCAAAACTTGCGGTATTTGTAAAGAGACTGTGGACTCTGTTATGAGAATTTATGTTTCTTAACATTTGTAATAATTTTTTGTTTAACAACAATATTCTTTCTAATAGTATAATTATTGTAACTTATGATTTAAAAAATATATATTATGTCTTGTAGAAAAATTGTAGTTTTGTGTTTTCTTTGACCAAACCTAAATTGTTTTACACCTTTGCTCAACTAAAAATCCTCTATTTTATTAAAATTCAAACAATACACACACACACACACACACACAACAAGTGTTGGGGATACCGGCTTGGCAGCCAGATGTTGCGGCCAGCTGCGAGTTGGGAAACAGTATATAACATGTGGCGACTTCTTATCCTGTAGCAATAAAATCATGAGCGTCGGTAAGGCAACAATTGTACAACAGCTTGCGCGTTGGGGTAGCATACGACATGTGGAAGGAAGACTAAAAAAAAGTAGAAATTTCTCTTTCGGTGTTGAAGTCTAATCGAAAACTCACCGCTAGGGAAAGAGCCATTGTAGAGAATTGCAAAAGCCTTCCTTCTCAGGAGGTTATAGACCTCCTTTGCACTCCCAAAAAGCCGGTACTATTGTTGACTTACTACCGAGAAGCAAAGTGAGCGTGAGGTTCTGCATAGACCCTTGAGAAAACAGCCCTATACTGTAAAACACAGTCTTACACTATAGGGCTGTTTTCTCTACATTAAAATTTCATCTTAGCTATAGTGAATACTTGTGCGACAAGTATTCACTATAATTTTAAAGTCACGCGTGACTTTATAATTATATTGTAAATACTTGTGTGACAAGTATTCACTATAATTTTAATGTCACGCGTGACTTTATAATCATATTGTAATATTTGTTGACCGTCACCTACCCTGACCGAGTGTTCTAATAGTAAACATACGTCAGAGCACCAGAGTAACGAGTGAACGGATTCTACTAGGTTTTACTCGTTTATATAGAGCAAATAGCATTCTTTGTTTAGCGCGCTATATTTACATCTGTCGATTCTAAAATCAGCTCTGTTTTTCATGGTTTTTATATGCTACGTTCTCCCACAGTGACGTGATTAGGTTAGAAGTATTTAGACATATTTAAACAAATTAACATATGAACAGGGTAAATAGTTGACGATAACTATCAAATTATGTATGTAATTTCATAATTGTTTTAATATTTTTTAATAAAATTATAAATAAACAAAACCTCTTAAGCAACAAATATTTTTTTAATATCCTTACGCGCATTTCGAATGTTAAGCAATCATCTTTAAAGGAAATGACTAAATGCTTAATATTTGTAGTAATTTCCTCTGAAAACGATTGATTTGCAAATCGAAACGTACATCAGGACATTATACTGAAAATTGTGGTTGTAGGGGTTTTTATTTATTTTTAATTAAAAGATACACCACAGTTGTTCCCAGTTATTAAAATTATTTTAGTTTGTGAAAAAAAATTTGACAAACTTTAAAATTTAATTATAAAACATTAAGATCCAATTGAAAACGGTGACATAGATTTTTTAATAAAACCAAAGAGTTTTACCATAATCGGTGTCGAAACGTGCCCCCCCAAATAAAAAAATAGGCTCCGGAAACGTTCCTTAAGAAATGGAGAACAATTTCTCTTTCAAGCAGCTGTTGTTTAATTTTTGATTTTATTGCAGGACTCACTTGTTAGTAGCCTAGTTTCTTGCGTATGTACTACAAGTATCAGAACACTACAAGACGTGTTAATTGCGGTTTGCTTAGACAATAGTTTATGACTATCCGATCTTTACGACTATCCAAAGTTCCGGTAGTTATGAACTATTGTTTGAGTGATTGTTAAAAATATTTTTAATACAATATCCCCCCCCAAAGAACAAATTTTCTTATTATATTAACCCAAGTTACTTTTCATTACGTAATTACAATTCATATAAATAAAATAAGATAACATTTGCGTTAAAACAACATTTCTACCGCATAGCCTATAACATAAAATCCGCTGTTTTATGAATCATATATTATGTAAAATCTTTTGATCAGAAGAAGTTTAAGTGTTCTATTTACCCTGCAGACACGTTATTGGTTGTATTTGTAGAGAGACTGTGTGCTCTGTTATGAGAATTTATCTTTCTTAACATTTGTAACATTATTTTTGTTTAACAACATTATTATTCTTTTTAATAATATAATTATTGTAACTTATGATTTGTAAAAAAAAATTATATATTATGTCTTGTAGAAAAAAAATGTAGTTTTGCGTTTGCTTTGACTAAACCTAATATTGGTATTTTTATTGCTCTATAACTCCTGTACAGCTATTTGATAATTGGAAATGTAATTTTTTAAAGTAATCTTTTACTTGCTTTGACCCATTTGTCATATAACTTTTAAGCTCAAATTTTTTATGTAGAGAAAATAGCCCGATATTGTAAAGAAACTGTTTCCAGTTTATACAGTATCGGGCTTTTTTCTTTGGGGAGGGGGTTTTCCTCCCTCATTTTGGCTTCATGTAAATGTGTACAATTAACACTGGTCTTTTGTATTAATCCAATATTTCGGCTAAAGCATCACATGGCTAAAATATCTGCCGAATTGAAACAGTACGAATTCGGTTTGTATGTTACATATTAGCATGACGAACCACAAGAGAAGACTGACTGAACCATAGGTTCACTTCTTTTCTTTGGTTCTTACTGAAGCTCTTCAGAACCGAAAGAACAGATGAAAGACAATTCTTTCTCATAGAACCGTGGTTAACTGAGTCTTACTGAAGCCCTTCAAAAGAGAACCGGAGAAAGGCAATTCTTTTTAAAAGAACCGCGGTTCACTGAGTCTTTCAAATTAAGCGCCTCAATTGAACCGTTCATGAACCGTGCGCCCATCTCTAATTTATATATAAACAATGAAAACAGAATGAGTATACTGCCAGATATTTCTCTACGAAAGTTTAACCTTGAAAGATTTTAAAATTCAATTAAAACAGGTTATATCAACCACTACCAAATCAAAAGTATTTAACGAGCAGCATTTACGTATACATTAGCATTTGAACATGAAACTGGGTAAAGCTACAATCATTTATAAGCTGGTGATATCCCACGTCGATCAAATACCCTTTGTTATGCAAGGCATCGAGCTAAGACGTTAAAAGTATGACACTGTTGAGTTTTCAATTTCGGTGAAGTCATCCGAACACCCACTGACACAAGAGGATATGGAAGTGATAGAAAATTGTAGTAAGCTTCCTTGTGATGCTTTAGCCGAAATATTGGATTCATACAAAAGACCAGTGTTAATTGTTCACATTTACTTGAAGCCAAAGTGAGGGATGAAAACCCCCACCCCAAAGAAAAAAGCCCGATACTGTATAAACTGGAAACAGTTTCTTTACAATATCGGGCTATTTTCTCTACATAAAATATTTGAACTTAAAAGTTATATGACAAATGGGTCAAAGCAAGTAAAAGATTACTTTAAAAAATTACATTTCCAATTATCAAATAGCTGTACAGGAGTTATAGAGCAATAAAAATACCAATATTAGGTTTAGTCAAAGCAAACGCAAAACTACATTTTTTTTCTACAAGACATAATATATAATTTTTTTTTACAAATCATAAGTTGCAATAATTATATTATTAAAAAGAATAATAATGTTGTTAAACAAAAATAGTGTTACAAATGTTAAGAAAGATAAATTCTCATAACAGAGCCCACAGTCTCTCTACAAATACAACCAATAACGTGTCTGCAGGGTAAATAGAACACTTAAACTTCTTCTGATCTAAAGATTTTACATAATATATGATTCATAAAACAGCGGATTTTATGTTATAGGCTATGCGGTAGAAATGTTGTTTTAACGCAAATGTTATCTTATTTTATTTATATGAATTGTAATTACATAATGAAAAGTAACTTGGGTTAATATAATAAGAAAATTTGTTCTTTGGGGGGGTATATTGTATTAAAAATATTTTTAACAATCACTCAAACAATAGTTCATAACTACCCGAACTTTGGATAGTCGTAATGATCGGATAGTCATAAACTCTTGTCTAAGCAAACCGCAATTAACACGTCTTGTAGTGTTCTGAGACTTATAGTACATACGCAAGAAACTAGGCTACTAACACATGAGTCCTGCAATAAAATCTAAAATTAAAAAACAGCTGCTTGAAAGAGAAATTGCTCTCCATTTCTTAAGGAACGTTTCCGGAGCCTATTTTTTTTATTTGGGGGGGCACGTTTCGACACCGATTATGGTAAAACTCTTTGGTTTTATTAAAAAATCTATGTCACCGTTTTCAATTGGTTCTTAATGTTTTATAATTAAATTTTAAAGTTTGTCAAATTCTTTTTTACAAACTAAAATAATTTTAATAACTGGGAACAACTGTGGTGTATTTTTTAATTAAAAATAAATATAAACCTCTACAACCACAATTTTCAGTATAATGTCCTGATGTACGTTTCGATTGCAAATCAATCGTTTTCAGAGGAAATTACTACAAATATTAAGCATTTAGTAATTTCCTTTAAAGATGATTGCTTAACATTCGAAATGTGCATTAGGATATTAAAAAAAAATATTAAAAAAATTATGAAATTAAATACATAATTTGATAGTTATCGTCAACTATTTACCCTGTTCATATGTTAATTTGTTTAAATATGTTTCTAACCTAATCACGTCACTGTGAGAGAACGTAGCATATAAAAACCATGAAAAACAGAGCTGATTTTAGAATCGACAGATGTAAATATTGCGCGCTAAACAAAGAATGCTATTAGCTCTATATAAACGAGTAAAACCTAGTAGAATCCGTTCACTCGTTACTCTGGTGCTCTGACGTATGTTCACTATTAGAACACTCGGTCCGTGTAGGTGACGGTCAACAAATATTACAATATAATTATAAAGTCACGCGTGACTTTAAAATTATAGTGTAATACTTGTCGCACAAGTATTCACTATAGCTAAGATGAAATTTTAATGTAGAGAAAACAGCCCTATAGTATAAAACTGTGTTTTACACTATAGGGCTGTTTTCTCTAGGGTCTATGCAGACCCACCTTGGTTGTCGGTAGTAAGTCAACAATAGTACCGGCTTTTTGGGAGAGCAAAGGAGGTCTATAACCTCCTGACAAGGAAGGCTCTTGCAATTCTCTACAATAGCTCTTTCCCTAGCGGTGAGTTTTCGATTAGACTTCAACACCGAATGAGAAATTTCCAATTTTTATAGTCTTCCTTCCACATGTCGTATGCTACCCCAACGCGCCGCAACGACACAAAGTCGGAGTTTTCAAGCTGTTGTACAATTGTTGCCTTACCGACGCTCATGATTTTTTTGCTACAGGATAAGAAATCGCCACATGTTATATACTGTTTGCCAACTGGCAGCTGGCCGCAACATCTGGCTGCCAAGCCGGTATCCCCAACACTTGTTGTGTGTGTGTGTGTGTGTGTGTGTGTGTGTGTGTGTGTGTGTGTATTGTTTGAATATTAATAAAATAGAGGATTTTTAGTTGAGCAAAGGTGTAAAACAATTTAGGTTTGATATTAAATAAACAGATACCGCTTAACCACAAACTTTCTTTAATTTACCCTAATGTACATTTCAGTTACAAAGTAACCATCCTCAGAGGGATAATGTACAAAGACTACTTACTTTGTAACTGAAATGTACATTAGGGTAAATTAAAGAAAGTTTGTTGTTAAGAGGTTTTGTGTATTTATTATTAAATTCAACCACAGTATATTCCTAATAAATAGTAAATTTAGGTTTGGTTAAAGCAAACTCAAAACTACATTTTTTCTACAAGACATAAAATATATTTTTTAAATCATAAGTTACAATAATTATACTATTAAAAAGAATATTGTTGTTAAACAAAAAATTAATACAAATGTTAAGAAACATAAATTCTCGTAACAGAGTCCACAGTCTCTCTACAAATACCGCAAGTTTTGCAGGCTAATCCGCAAAGCAAACAAGCAATAACGTGTCTGCAGGGTAAATAGACCACTTGAACTTCTTCTGATATACAGATTTTACATTCTGCACGAAGTATATCTGCTGCCAATGAGGTCTTCCTAGTAACTAAAGCCTTCTCTCTGAAACTGTCAACGAATGCCTTGCCTTTTACTAGTAATACGAATGAATATGTACCATGCCAAGTTGCGTGTTCAATCCATGCGTCAACTTCATACATCCAATGATTTAAAAAACCTCCGCAGCAGAAACAAAGAGTATGGTCATAATTATTTATATAGAAAAAGCCGGCAGAACTCAACTCTTTTTTCTCTTTCGACATAGGCGGTGCGTTATCAAACGTTTTTATTCTGGAGTCAATGGTTACGTATTGCGGGTAATGCAATTTTCCGACTTGTACAATGCCTATCGCTAGTCAATCTGAAGGGCAAATGTTACTTTTTTGATAGCTCTTGCAGTTTATATACGCTACTCATTAAAGTTAACTGTGTTTGGGGTGAACATTAATTATATTTTCAAGGTGCGGAACCTATCTTAATAAATTAACACGCTTTTACATTTTGTAACCAGTCAAGATCTGGAGAAGAAACACATAAGAGACTGTCCAGGCAAAGACTGCCACATTTATCGCTAAAATAAATTACACGCTCGGCGATAACCAACCTATCACCTCGTAACGGATTTCAACGGTTTTTAAAAAAATACTTTAACCGTACACACGCGCACACGGACGATATAGTAAAATATAGGTCAGTAACGAACCGGTCTGGATTTAATACACACGTTCCTTTACAAAAACACATGTCAAAATGACGTCATTCTCTATGACGTTCTCGGTAACCAACGGTTTTTACATTGCCCCCAACATGTCTGAACATGTTTTTAATTACGTCATACAATCGTGAGCACGCGCACATACACAAACGAACAAGCGCGCCAATTTAAAGATTTTTCCGTCACCCTAACATTCACGTCACGCTCCAATAATTTCGGAAACCAGCCCCCATAACCTCCCCCAAAGGAAATTAATGGTTTTTCAAAAATCGCCTTTACCCTTTGAGGACAACCGGCTATTTTGACATCTACTTATGATGAAGACTTGCTGATTAGGAGAGGGTAGAAGATTCCCTCACATAGACTCTTCATTGACAAGGGAGACAAAAATCTGGAAGTGAAGGAAGACACTTCGCGATGTACGAAGAATAAAAACTACCATCTACCATGAGTTCGAGTTTATGTTTGTAAGTAAAGTAAATTGTTTCTTTGGGAAATGTTATATTTTGCGCGTTTATTATAAATAATCAGCCCAAAATCTTATCTTCATCGTGTGAACAAGGCGCCAAGGACGGCAGTGTGTAGGTCGGTTGGTCAGTGCGGAACTGTGGCGAGCGAGAAAGTTCGGTTGTAGAAGTTATTCCATAACATACCAGATTGTTGAAAGTAATTAAATGGCAGTTATCTACAGCGTATTCTCTAAGGCAGTCATGTAAAGCAAGGTAAAACTAATTCGTCACCTATTAATACGTAATATATTATGCTAAGGGTATGAAAAATAGCTACATCAGATAAAGTACAGGAACACCTAACAAACAAAATGGCAGCAGGTCCTTCACTGTGGAAATGGGAAAAGAGTGAGTGAACGACCTCAAAATAACTTTTGCCTGAGTGGGGATTAATGAGTCAGTAAAAACGAACGTTCGTTCACTTTTCTATTTAGTCGGAAGGGAGTCGGCAGAGTGAGTTAATCAGTATAACAATGAGGCTTCCCTCTTGAGTCAGTTTTCCCGAAAGAATCATTCACTTTTCACCGGATCGTTTTCCGAACTTACTTTCGCGTACACTCGAACGTATCTGTTTCTTATTTAGTTGGATAACTTTTCTCTTTCCAAACTGTAATACTAACCACCTAGGGACTCCTTGCTCTACCTCCTCTCTCTCTCTCTCTCTCTCTCTCTCTCTCTCTCTCTCTCTCTTACCTCACTAATATATAAATTTGTATATAAAATGTATATATATATATATATATATATATATATATATATATATATATATATATATATGTATATATATATATATATATATATGTGTGTGTATATTATGTATATTTATATATCATATATATATATATATATATATATATATATATAATAGCCTATATGTACAATCCATTAGGTATAAATTTATTTGTGTATCGTCAAATTGTTAGCTTTTAATTTATCCCTCAAGTGTTTTATCAGGAAAAGCACAGTAATCTTGATTTAATGAATTATACTACGACGTTTTCAATTTTCCATGGTAACTGGGCGATCAATAAATAATTGTGATATATAACACAAAAAAATACGTTTTCACTTTAAGTGAATTAAAAGTTGTTTTGATGCAAAATTAGATCTTTTGCTTTTAGATCTTAAACCGTATTTTTATTCAAATATAGAGTTTATTTTAATTAGGTAATATAATATGGTTCGAAAACTAAACACACAAAATCAGCACATTATCATGGAAAAATACAAAAATTGAGTATCATAAAACAAATTCTTCATTGAGAGAAATAACTTTTAAAGGAAAAAGAATATAGTACTAGTACATTTTAGTGCTAGTAAACACTTCAGTAAGTTCTCAACGAAATGTAAATGTAAAATTTTATATAGCGAAATCAAAAGTGGTTTTGCCTGCGTGAAATGAATGTTTGTATTAGAAATAGAAGGTTTTAGGAATGTGTTTTATTTTATTTTAATAGTATCTCTAATATCAATTTGAAATTAACTGTTTACAATTTAATTTTTTACACAACCGCTAAATAATCACAAATATTACATGAACAAATCCTTGAAATTACATTATGAAGCACCTTCCTATCACTTGAAAAACAATATTTAAAATAAATTTTTTTTTTAATACACTTTTTATACTTTGTCACTTATTTTGTATTGAGTTTGTCTCAATACAACAATCGAACAATTGATAGAATGTTTTTGTTGTTTAGGACTGAGACGAACTTAAGCCTAGTTTATCAAAAAAGCAATATTTAGAAGTAGTGTATAATTATACACTACTTGGAAGTTTACGTAGCTCATACACTTCTGCTGCTAGCAACTTATAATTCTGTGAACTTTATGCTGCTTTGTATTGAAGTTTATATCTTCCGGTCCTTGTCTGGTAATTATTTCAACCAGTAACCTTCAAGTGTCTCTATAAAAAAATCTATTTATTTATTTCGCTTATCTTTAGAAAGCCTCTTCAGATGGATTTTAATGATCCGCATAAACCAAGACCTGCAGCATACATTTCCTGGCTGGGATTTGTTTCGATCGCTTTTTTAATGGCGTATTCAAAGAAGAAATTAAATAATAATGACTAAGAGGGTATTTCAGTTTTATTTAGAAGGCCTTGTTTAATTTAGAACCTACTATTAAATATGCCTTTGCTTCAACACATGAAATATTAACGATCACTTGAAAATGTTAATTGGCAACTGTCCAGTTTATAAAGGTAAACATTGTAACCTTTAACTTGATATACTTTTATTTTAAAACAATAATCAGTATTTGACCGAAACCGCATCGTTTTTGCTCTCGTATGTATTTACTGATATCCTGGATTTTTTTAACATTAAAATAATTTTTGGAATTTCACTTATTGTCCTTGGAAGACGCAGGGTCAATATATCCTATCGTAATGTTACATAACGTTCCTCATCGAGCAGGCAGACGGGTCCTTATGCGATTCACATACTCAGACCGAGAGAAAAACATGAACTTCTATCTGTATTTGTATGTGTACGGTTGAGTGTGTGTTTGTGTGAGAGAGAAACAGAGACAAATAGACATAAAGAGATAGAGCAATAGAGGCAGGTACATATAAAGAGCGAGAGCCAGAGAAAAAGTAAAGGGAGGGAAAGAGGGAGAAAGAGACCAAAAGAGAAAGCAGTAGAAAGAGAGATATAGAGAGAAACAAATAAAGAGAGGAAAGAGACAGGGAGAAATACAGAGATACATAAAGAGACAAGAGTAGAGAAGAAGATGGAAACACAGGGAGAGAGATAGGGGGACGAAAAGAGAGAGCAATAGAAAGAGAGATATAGATAAAGAGATAGAAAGAGAGGTAGTAGAAAGAAACTATTAAAGATAGTTACAGACAAAGACAGAGATAGATATAAAGAAGAGAAGAGAAACAGACACAGACAGGATGAGTAAAAATTTGGCAATAGAAAGAGAGAAAGATAGAAATTAAGAGGGAGGAGATATGTTTTAATAAAACAGTGTAAGCTTTGTAATTTAACATGGAAATAGTTATAAAACAGAATCGATACCAAGGACAGAAGGTCCAAGTGTTTTTCGATGGAAGTAAAAGGCCCTTAAAATATATTCGTTTGGTTTGAGTGACTTTCCAGGTTTGCTGTTTATATTATTGTTACAAGCCTACAATGAAAATATTGGAAAGAACCCCAATACCACAGAAATAATCAAAAATAACAAATAAAACAAGTTACTTAAGATTAAACTCACATGTACATTTCCATGACCATGTCATCATCATCAGAGAGTCTAATTACAAAATTACAATCTAGCAAACAAGAAGTTACAAACTAGAGTGATAGATGTACATAAAAAAGATCTCTCTAGTTTGTAACTTCTTGTTTCCTAGATTGTAATTTTGTAATAAGACCCTCTGATGATGATGACATGGTCATCGAAATGTACATAAGGGTTTAATCTTAAGTAACTTGTTTTATTTGTTATTTTTGTGGTATTGGGGTTCTTTCCAATATTTTCATTGTAATATATTGTACCACTGTGCTCTTGATATTGTGTGTTACAAGCCTAGCTAAAAAAGTAAGTTAAATTTAACGCAAATTTTTAGTAACGAAACATGGAAGAATGTATCTTACTTTTTATATTTCGCATGAGTTTATGTCTCTCATTATATGACTTGTTCACTGTGCAGCCAATTTCTCTTGAATATGTACCCTACTATAAATATATTTGAAATGGTCACCAAATGCTAGTTGATGCTAGAAATGTTCGTACAGGGAGAGTAGCAAATACGATACGAGCTACTGATCACTAAACTGTTGCACCAAAATTTACTTTGTTCTTTAGAGGTTTGTATTCGACAATGGAAACGGGGACGGCCCAGCGTGTTGATCAGAGGAAGAGCCTGTCACATTGTTAAGCACTAAAATTATGTGTAAACTACCCCGAGGCAATAGGAGGTGTTGCATATTATTTGTCAATGTGTTTTCCTGACAGGATATTATTGTTATTATGTGCTACTTCACAGAATAAAAACGATTTTAATATTGCTTCCAAATCAAATATTTTTTATTTTTAGAAAAAGAGGACTAGTTCAGTTTTTTCTGCTTAATTTTAGTTGTTTTAAAACCAATTTGTGAAAAATAAAATAAAACGTTTGTTTAATTAGAACGTATAAAATCTATTTTTCTTTAGTGTATTACATCCATTTTTAACAAACACAACAAAATCATTATGTATTTAGGTGCGTAGCGGCCAATAAAAACGTACTTATAGGGTTAATGAAAAAGGGCTTAATCTTTTCAAATGGAAAATAAACCCCTTTTTTTAAATGGTGTACAAATATTTTAAATTTATAAGCTTTATAACAAACTAGCAGAGTACCCGTCCTTCGTATGAGGTTGACGTATATTTGTATTTGGGTTGAATTTAATTTACTGAAATTAAATCCCAATAAATATATTTAACTATAGTTTATAAACTTTACCGACTTTTGTCTTGAAGATCCAAGAGATCGGAAAGCTTCTGCTTGTACCATGACATTTGTAAAGTATAAATAACCTTTTATGATGAATAACAACAAACATTTACTATAAGCTGTTTGAACCAAGTATATAATGAAGTATAGGTAATTGAGTGTTTAGGGAATTTTCAAAACCCGTGGGATGGTGCTCTGACGGAATTCCTAAATAAAAATAGGCGTATGTGTTAACCAGGGACCCTAAGAATGTCAACGTAGAATTTCAGTTCAATGGGTCCAGTAGTTTTTACGCGATTGAGTAACACACACACCATTCACCATTCATTTTTATATAATAGTATAGATAGATTAAATCCTAATAAATATATCAAACTATAAATCTATCGATTATTGTCTTGAAAACCCTAGAGAAGGTTATGTAAAAAGCTTCTGCTTGTAACATACCATTTGTAAAGTATAACTAACCTCGTAAGATGAATAACAACAAACAATTACTATCAGCTGTTCAAAAGTGTTTAAAAGTTACTTTTACGGCTGATTACCAGCTGATTGAGCCAAATATATAATGCAGTATAGATAATTGAGTGTTAAGGGAGTTTTCAAGGCCAGTGGGGCGGTGTCCTGACAGAATTTTTAAATGAAAATAGGCCTATGTGTTAACCAGGGACTATTAGAATATCATGTAAAATTTCACCTCAATGGGTCCAGTAGTTTTTTACGTGACTAAGTAAAACACACATACACACACACAATTAGATTTTCATATAATAGAAAAGATTTCATAGTATTTAAACCACACAGAGCTATTAAAATATAATTTCAAGTTAGTTTACACGTAAAACCAGTTTAACGGATACTTAGAAGTGGTAATATAAACAGACGTTTAGAAAAGCTCCGATGTGTGCAGTTTCGTTTAGCGTTTGGCTCATATTTGAGAAATAAAACCCCCCAAATGCCAAACGCCTAAGTGGACTAGCTATGGCTTTTATTAATAAGGGAATCCTTACAACACAGGATATCCTGCAAGAGACGTTATCAAAAACTCTCGCTTACTGAATATTTCTTTGTAGAATCGTACTTTTGAGGAGTTTTTGTGATTAGATTAGACCCACTCCTTTCGACTTTCCTCTATAGGTGTTATATTTTCTTGCACTGTACATTGACTTCACGGTTAGCTAGAAAAAACAATAACGCGGAATTTAATATAATCTCCATCTTTGGAGTATAAGTTTAATCAAAAATATTTGTTTTTTTCTCAAAAATCCATGTAGTTTCACCACAACGAAACCACCATCAGACTAGCTATCTTTTTATAAAAGAAAAAGAGATTATGTTACTACATCATAATGTGTTGTTCTGTTTGGAGCTCACATGGAGTCAGCCATTTTCTCTACTGTCTATGCGGGACTTCTTCATACGAAGGTTGTTTCATTCTCCACAAGAATACATGAAAAAAGACTTCACCTCCATCCAAGTGCAGTGACTCTTCAACTTGTCGATAACCGTTACATGGTAGAAGATTGAAGAGAACCAAACTATTTAAGTGGTATCTAGTATTGTGTGTTGTCCTAGTCTAAAGCAAATATATGTAGTTGACAATGTCCAGGCAAGAATTAAAGAGTTAATGGGCACTTTAACGAATTAAGTACTTAGGGTAAGATAAAGCAAGAAAAGTTATTAGTTAGTCTAACAAAAACAGTAATAATAATAATACTTGTATATGTTTCCTTTAAAATAAGTTTTCAACCTCAAACTAATAACTATCTAATAAAACTCACTTATTCATTTACTAATTATTGATTTTAATGATTTACAGATATAGGTCTAAAGAAAATTGCGAATAAATTTGTTTAAAATAATCCTGCTATACCTAAATCCAAACACGCTTCCTTAACAATGTACTTCCCACAAAAGCAGCTAATAAGTGTGAAATTACTGGAGATGAATGGATCGCTTTTTCCGATCGTTATTCAATTATAAATGCGAGACATCGTCTTTGCAAAGAGGTAATTCTAAACCGATATAGAATTCAACCTGTTCAAAGAATTCTACAACTGCGGCAACACAAGATCCGCGTAATCTACTTACCCGATCGTCAGGCTCTGTTTGTCTACAATCAAAAGAGTGTGAATAGAAATTGAAGCTAAACCAATAAACGGATGAAATTGACTCTAGGTTGACCTTCAATCAAAATAAACAAATAATAAAACATTAATTGAATTAAGTAGACGTTATTTGAAAAATAAGCAGTACAGAATATATTTCCTGCTTAGATTGGTTTTCCAAAACTATCCGATACTTCTTATTAACGTAGGAATATGCAGACTTTTATTTTAAATTAGGTAATTAAACCCTGAAATAATCAATGATTTATGTCTAAAAACGCTTTGGAATTTGGAGTTAATTTGTTAAGAATCTTTTCTTGAATACTAAAAACTAAATTAATACATTAAAGATGTTTACCCTCGCAGTGATTGTTGTTTAAATTACAACAACCACAATATTTTACAGATAAACAATAAAATTTTTATAACTATAAACATTACAAAAACCACTCAAATTTATTTGTGAACTATTGTTCGTAGTTGTTTGTAATTTCGAATGTGTCCTTATATTCTACATGCGTTCCTCAACCAGAATATATATAAAATAAACTTGAATACGGTTTTAGCCTCTCATTGTAACTATTACATGAACTGAAACAAACGTCTTGTCTCTCTAGACGAACATTTACGGCGAGAAATACAAGATACAAGGAGGTTTATGTACAACCTGCGTAGATCTAGTAACTAAAGCTATGATAGTTATGGATTGTTGAACTGTCCTGGACTTATGTATGGTGATATAGATGGCTGTAGGCTTGTGGTAGAACCGCAGACTCAAAGTTTTGTATCGCTCCAAGGCACGAAACTTGTCTTTGTGCAACCTACACAAAAACAGACGCGTACAGTACATTATAGGAAGAACAAGATAATCAATTGGGACTAGTCTCTGAAACCAGTTACAGTAACTTACTTGGGTCCGGTTATATTTTTAAAACAAGACGTAAAAGGTTCTTAATGATAATGAAACATTAAAGTTTAAAAAAACATTCACTAATTGTTACAATAAAAATATTGAAAAGAACCCCAATACCACAAAAATAATCAAAAATAACAAATAGACAAGTTACTTAAGATTAAACCCTTATGTACATTTCGATGACCATGTCATCATCATCAGAGGGTCTTGTTACAAAACCCAATCTAGCACACAAGAAGTTACAAACTAGAATAATGTTCTAGTTTGTAACTTCTTGTGTGCTAGATTGTGTTTTGTAACAAGACCCTCTGATGATGATGACATGGTCATCGAAATGTACATAAGGGTTTAATCTTAAGTAACTTGTCTATTTGTTATTTTTGATTATTTTTGTGGTATTGGGGTTCTTTTCAATATTTTTATTGTAATATATTGTACCACTGTGCTCTTGATATTGTGTATTCACTAATTGTAATAAATGTCATAAACAAAAACTAGTTAAATATTTATTTGTTTACTTTGATGCGATGGCTACATGACTATTAATACTGAGATTTTATGTCTTAAGAATATGAAATATTTATAGTGCTAACCATGTAACCTTGCACTTGGCTTTGAGAGATCGCACGACATTTCTCGTGTACCACCACCTTTAAAAACAAGTTACATATTCAGAATGCCCTATCCACTAACAGCTTCTCCATCCGATATATCTACACATATTTCAAGATTATTCGTTGTATACCGAAGGTAACTTACATCAAATTTATCTAATATCGACCTTCTCATGTAAGTCAGTGTTTGGACAGTCCTTAATATGTTTGTAAGAAAGCATTTACACTGACCCTCTACCTCCTGTCTCGCCTACTGTGATCTTTCAGGCCAGGTTCACGTGGTTGGAACGTTAAGAAGATATATCACGTGTGCGGGGTCACTTGTCTGGAGTAGACCTTTTCTCTATCGGGGTCATAAGAGGGACCTCCTCCCCCCTGACGCCATAATGCAAAACATGCATAATGAAGGTTTATCCCGTACATAACTCAGAACAATTCAATACCAATAACTCTAAAAGCCGGTAGTAGTTTTACAACAAAGACCGACAAGATAAAAAGATATACGGAGCCACTAATATCCCATAACTGCGTGTGTGCATCACACTTTATGGCAAATATAGTTTGAAAAAGTTTCACTAGAAGAGCAAGGTATGCAATATAGTTATTTCGTCCCATTTGGCTTCAAATAAGTGATAACATATGATTTCATTAAAACAGCTGACTTTATACTATAGGATATGTGGTATAACAGCTGTTTTAACTCATAAAACATGTTATGTTATTAGTCTTGTATTTGTACATATTTAACAAAATTAATCACTTATTACATTGTAGATGAACCATTTGACAACAAAAGTACTTTTTTAATTAGATAATCAAAGTTTCTACGTCTAAACTTTACCAAAACAATCACCTTATTATGAAGGTCTGTAATTTTATTAACAAAGTCTGTTTTTGTAACCCCGCAATGAATAAAAATTAGTAATTAGCAGCTGTCAAAAACACTTCATCGTATTTCCAGTGACTTACTTTTAAGCTAAGTTGTTTTTGTTTTACTCTCAATGAGAGAAATCTGTGTCAGAAACTTTTTTTTATCATCTTTTACATCTATTACTAAAGAAAATACGTCGTCTTGGTTTAAGTATTAGTTACTTAGAGATAACAATGTTCCAAGAAACAGTACAGCGGTGTTGGAGGTTTTTCAATGTATACTATGAAGGAATACTTAGCCCAGTTCCTACTATCTAAATATATAATAATGGTAGGGCTGTGCGTATTTTCTAATTACAGTTGTTTCTAATTTTTCATCTCTCAAGACCTCTCTCCTTTCGGAATAGAGTCTACCTGTATGAGCGTGGGACTCTCTACCATGAGAGAGGTTTCCATGGCCAATATAACCCACATGAAAATCCATTATTCCTTCCACATTGGTTTAACATTAATTTGTTTTGGATTGACACTTCTCCAACTCGGGACATAATCCGAACCGCATGAGACGTGATGCCCGTCCTATGCTGGCTCAGTAGAGAGGGTATGCTAGGAGAGAGTATGTTAATACCGACTCTATCCTACATATATTCTAGTTAACTTTCATAGTTGTTTAGTTAGACATATCTCCGTTAAGAGACCCTTGATCCTTGCTTCCCCTTTGTCTCATAGTATCGGGAGAGTCTGGATCTGCCTCTTTGCTTCCCTGATTATATTGTTTTTGCCACTCTCTCTTCGGTACCACTTATTATTCCCCTTTTTGTTATGGAAAAGTAAAAACAATATTTGCTATATCTTCCAGCGATTATTTAATGTATTTCTAGTATGTCTTGTTCTTGGCAATCTTCATTCTAGAATTCACCCAATTCCAGATTCTTTGAGACCAAGTTGTGACGTCAACTTCATTTATATTACCATAGTTTCGATTGTGGTATGATTATCTAGGAAGTGTTTTTTTGTTTCTGGTGTTTTCATTCAAATCTCTTTTGTAACTTGAAATAAGAATGCATATTTAAGCGATAAATTTTAATTCAACGCTGTTTGACCCCATCTTCTAACCAGGATATTATAACATATTCCTCCAAGGTGTCCTGATTTACCTATAGAGTTATTTATTTTTAGGTTTTACGTTGTAGTATCTTCAGTTCTTTTTACCAGGCGATAAACCGATCATGATTATCATCGCCTAACTAAAAAATGTTATTTCAAAAGTAAATTTATAATAAGAAGAATAAATATAATCAAACAAAATAAAATAAATGTCTAATTTTAATTGTCTAAAACTAAACAAAATAAAATTTAAATTATGCAGATTTTATATATCGTTATATAAATGCATGTGGTGTAAGAAAGCGATGACACGGTCAATAGACATGACATCGTCCCTTAAAACCACCTTCAAACCACTTCGAAGATCGTAACGTAAAGACAAATCTGTCAACTCATCACAGTTAAGTAGAACGTGCTTGACTGTGATGGTACCTGCACAAAACTGACAGTGGTGGATCCTCACGTCGCATCAACCATCCATGTGTTAACAAAGAGTGACTGATGCTTAGACGAGTAACCACCACTTCCTCCCTACGATTCGAACGAATAAATGACCTCCATGGTAGGACGGTATTCTTAATGTCCCTCAGCTTGTTTCCATTTACATTTTGCCATTCTTCATTCCAAACAGAGATTAGTGTAGTTTTAACATGGCATACAAAACCACACGTTGTGTCTATGGCACCATACTTGTAGCTAATTTTGCACCTTCATCTGCTTTAGTGTTTCCGAATATTCTGCAGTGACCAGGGACCCAATGAAATGACACCTCGACATCTCCCAATTGGAGCCTGTGTATTGAGTACAAGATGTCTCCAACTAAAGGGTTCTTAGTATACATTTCCTGAATAGCCTGGAGAGCACTTTTTGGAATTGGAACGCACAAGATAATTAGATGTTGCAGACGGTATTGATCTTAAAGCTTAAAAAATGGCTTTTAATAGCTTCAGTTGAGTTTCCATCAGAGACCTACAAGTCATGGACTAATAACCTGCGTGTACGAAGTAATAGGAATTCCTTCCAAAGCTATACATCAACAGTTAATCGCATAATTAGCTTTATTAACATTAAATAGGAGTTATCGGCAAGGTTAGGTCGGATTATCAGTTGCAAGACCACTCTAAACTATATAATTAATGTACAGAAGTTGCGCTAAACTAAGAGGTTGCGGTTGTCCGACTAAACTGCTCATCGATTTAACCTGCTCTAACATAACGTTCTTTGAATTGTCGAGGGGCCGCTTACAACTTTTCTCTACACTTGTTTTAAAAATACAAAATTATATATTTGATTAATATTCTAAAATATTATTCTTCAATATAATTTTACAGATTTTGTAAAGTATTTTCTTAACGGGCGCTTAAGTAACAAGGGTACGGGCAATATTTACAAGTCAACAACTTCTATAGTTCCAGTCTCCTGTAAGGTACGAATGCTCGCCTCCATTTTGCTGTTGCAACAGGGTTTTAGAGAGTTGGGGTCGTCTCAATCATAGTATCTACCTTTTATAGTTATTCTATACGATGCTTGATCAGGACAGCGTATCCTACATATATAGATACATTGCCGGATCTTTTGTATCAGTATGGCGGAAGCACTCGAGAGGCTTTAGGGTAAATATATAACAAATATTTCTCACGCACCTACTTCACTAAAACCATTCCGACAAACACCCAATAAATCTTTAGCAAATCTAAACCCT
>JBAIZL010000007.1:30076946-30091946 GCA_036971475.1 Prosapia bicincta
TAAGCCTCAATTTAAAATATATATATATATATATATATATATATATATATATATATATATATATATATATTAAACGTTATTGAAAATAAACTACCATTCATTCAATATATTCTGTGATGTAGGCTTCAGATAATTTGAAAAAGAATTGACACTAACATATAATATATTGTGTCCAAAATTAGCTTCAATTTAAAAAATATATATTAAACGTTATTGAAAATAAACTACCATTCATTCAATATACTGTGTGCTCTAGGCTTTACATAATTTGAAAAAGAAGTCTGAAAATATGCTCTCCTATAAATAAACTATCGCTCAATATAATGTGTGATCTAGGCATTACAAAAATTGAAAAATGAAATCTGAAATATATGCTCTCCTATAAATAAACACTTATTATGTCATCTAGGCTTAACATAATTTGAAAAAAGTTTAGTTACTTACAAAGCGAGTGTTTATAGGTTGTTGTGACGCCATCTCTCGTGAATGTATGACTTGCAGTTTAACGGATCACAATAGTTGACCAAGTATAGCTCTCTTCCGGAGTTGATTGTAGAAAGTCTTCAAAACTAAATAGTTTAAATAACGGGCTTAAACAGTTATCACACCAGTTATTAGTGTCCCGAATAAATTCGAAGCAGTCCATTTCGGCTGTAGAGTATGTGTATCCGGCTCTGTTTATATCGAAATCCTCAGATCGCTGGAGCACCAAGTTACTCAAACACTCTCGGCAAATATTATTATTATAATCAGACAGACCGCTGTAGTGAAATCTAATAAATTTGACAAATGTCCTCTCGTAGGCATACACAGTTACAGCGCCATGGTGGTTCTTCAACCATAACAATACTGAAAAATCTAAATTATTGAAATCTATAGATAAAGATTCAGATGTATCACATGGCTTCATCAATACATAGTCTTTAAAAGAGTTTATCAAAGTTTGCTTTACAGATACAGGTAAGTCCAAACTGTCTATATCATTTCTGTTCTGTACGCATGCGCAGACCTCAATAGCGCATAGATTAAACAAAGATAGAGGCACTGCAAAATATAAAAAAGAAACATGCTGAAACGTTCTAAAAAATAATATTCTGTTATAGCCAAATTCACAGTTTTGCCAACATGTTTGATGACAGTTAAAAATTTGCCTATAATAGAGCTCAAATCTTCCTCAGTCAACACCGTGGTGTATCGCTTAGGAAGAAAGACAGCGCGTCTGTCATCATCTACCTGTAAGTCTACAAGTACGGTGTTGCCATACTTTGTCTCGACAAAACGCGCATTTATAATTTTATAGGCCTTGCCTATCTTTAGCCCACGTATAGGTATAGAATCTACAGAATTTAAAGTTGAAAACTTGGCCGACACTGGTGATGACATATTTCTACTTACTGACACACACACACACTGATCACTTAAAGCACTCTGAACACATACTATGCAAAATTACTACACTCCCCTGTATACTATGTAGTATACATAGTGGCGGATGAGTCCACGTGAGAGGGGAGAGGAAGAGTCCATGCGCGGTGGACTGATCCATAATTAGGTCATAACTATATTCTCCGTGGCGGGCGATGCCATTTGTAGGGGTGTGGGCGTGCTAGTTCATGAATCTAACACTAGCTAGCGCTGACAACCTACAACTCATACTAACTCATTTATCACTTGCTATCCGGCATTTGCTATATATATATATATATATATATATATATATATATATATATATATAGGGGAGAGGTGGATAAAACGGGATAGGTTGACAAAACGGGATACTTAGCCCATGGACCCGACTAGTGCAGCTATCACTCGGGAAACGAATGAAACTAGTTCAAGGCTGCCATGATAGAATTCTCAGATGATCGCTTTAAGGAAGGAGTTGTTTTTTAAAAGTTACTACTGGAGAACGTTTTTCACTGAGTTTCTGTCTGTTTTTGTACGTCTTCGCGCTGTGAATATAATATTCTTCCGACTCTATACATTGGAGCATATTTTCGGTAAGTACCACATTTTCTTAAGTGTTTATTGACGAACAATTTCGTATACAATCATCCTAGTTTTACTTTACGTTTGAGACGCCAGCCATGTTTGTTTTGGAAATGTCACAAGTTGGACAAAACGGGACACTATGGAGTTGGATAAAACGGGATACAGTTTTTTCGTGTCCCGTTTTAGTCGACCACTTTCTCTATTACTCGATTATTTAATAAATTACATTTAATAAATAAAATAAAATAAAGTAATACATTTTTGTTTTTTAACTTATATAAATATATATTTAAACTAATAATATCCTGCTTGTTGGTTACAGAAAACAAAATGCCACCCAAGTATCAAAGGACTTCTACCAGAAACAGTTGGGGTGAGACAAACATGGCTGCGGCTATTCGGGAAGTTTTGGACGGAACTATGGGCTTTAAAAGAGCAGCAATGTCACATGGAGTCCCAAAAACAACACTAGAGAGAAAGGTAAAAAAAGCTCGTACGAATACTTTGACCCCTGAATTTGCAGCAGTAAAAAAAACTGGGCAGATATGAGACAGTTTTCAGTGCTGAACAAGAAAAAGAGCTTGTTGACCATGTTTTGGATCTGGACGAAAGGCTATTTGGTATAACTCTAACAGATTTGCGCCTGCTAGCATTTGCGTTAGCCGAGAAAAACAACATTAAGCATAGTTTTAACCGAGAAAAAAAGATGGCAGGAAAATGTTGGTTGTATTCGTTTCTTCGCAGACATAAAGAACTTAGCTTAAGAAATCTAGAACCTACCAGTATGGCCCGAGCAAAAGGGTTTAACCGCCCAGCTGTCAAAAAGTTTTTTGATCTCTTGGGTGCCCTCATTCAAAAACATAAATTTGCTCCCAATAATATCTATAATGTAGATGAAACAGGGATACTAACAGTAACTAACAAGCCTTTAAAGGTTTTGGCTTTAAGAGGTAAAAAGCAAGTGGGTAGTTTATCTTCTGCCGAACGAGGAGTTTTAGTTACAGTTGAAACTTGCATTAGTGCCGCTGGGGTTTTTGTCCCTCCTATGTTTGTATTTCCTAGAGTGACGGAAAATCCAAGACTTATGGATGATGCTTTCCCAGGCTCATTTGCAGTGTATCACAAGACCGGCTGGATCAACAAGGATAACTTCCTTGTTTGGTTTAAGAAATTCGTTGAATTTTCAAACCCTACTCCTGAGAAGGCAGTATTGTTGCTACTTGACGGACATAACAGCCACACCAAAAGTCTAGAACTTATAAATTTAGCAAGGAAAAATAATGTAATCATCCTTACTTTTCCTCCACACACAAGCCATCGCCTTCAACCCCTGGATGTCAGTTTCATGGCTCCACTTAGCACATATTACGAACAAGAAGTTCGGAGGTGGCTATTCAATCATCCAGGTAGATGCGTTACGATATACGAGGTCGGAAAACTATTTAACGCAGCATTTTCACGTGCAGCTGTTGTAGAAACCGCCGTGAAAGGGTTCAGTAAGACTGGTATAAGTCCTTACAACTGTGATGTCTTCCCAGATCACTTGTTTGCGCCCTCCCTGACCACAGATTACCCATTGCCTGAAGATCTGATCAGCAATGATTTGCAACAAAGTGAAGCAGATTCAGACAAAGCTCCATTGAACGACCCAGAGATATTGCTCTCCCAGTCAGAAGAAAATCCAGGCATGCTCCAAGAACCACCGCACAAAGAACTCCAAACTGAAAGTACCACAAGCGTAGGGCTAGACCAACCTTCAACCTCCTCAGGGTACAAAGGCTTAGGAATCAGTCACTATCGACCTACACTGCCATTTTCGATTTCTCCCAAGTTTGTTCTGCCTGTTCCTCAAGTTCAAGGACCTCGCCCTGAAAAATATGTTGACAGAAGGAAGGGGAAAACTGTTGTGATAACATCATCCCCATATAAAAATGAATTAGAACAAGAAGAAAAGGAGAAAAAAGAAAAAGAAAGAATACAGAAACTCAAAGAAAAGGCTGCTAAGAAATCCGTTTTCAAAATTCCAAAAGACAGAGCTGTTAAAAATAAAAGGGCAGGAATTAAAAAAAAGAGATCTTAGCCAAACCTGAAACTGCAAAAACGGAAACGGGAACACCTAATCTGGATGGTAAAAGCCAAAATGAGAAGAGTTCTGAAAAACTTTCAGGTAGTCAGGAATTGGTGTCTACCTCATCTGAAGACGAAACTGAAGGGGAAGAAACCTGCATTTTTTGTAATTCTTTATACGTTGACTCTAAGGGTGGTGAAGGTTGGATTCAATGTACTGGCTGCAATGGTTGGGCTCACGAAGCATGTTCTAAGGCAGAAGAGGACGATGATACCTTTTTGTGCGATTTTTGTGCTTATTTTAAACATTAAGTTTAAAGAGAACATTAGTAATTCATTTTCAGTTAACTATGTCTTTAAAGTTTAATGGAAATAACCCTATCCCGTTTTGTCCAACCTAGGTTGGATAAAACGGGATATGTAGAGTTTTCATAAATGCTTTTTTTCACTATGTTACAGTAATTAAAAATATAACATTAAACATTATTTGTAGACTTTAATAAATTGTAATATTAATAAAAATATTTGCATTTTATATTTAACACTTTTTGGGAAGTAAACACAAAAAAAGTAAATGGTATCCCGTTTTGTCCAACTCTCCCCTACATATATAGCATATACCTGTGTTAATCTGAGATTTATTGTAGTGAAATTCAAATTAATGCATGCTATATCACAATACGCTAAATCGGCTATGGATGCTCGCCTTATCATAATAGTTACTTAGGGTGTAAAATAACAGTAAACTATGTATATGCAGGTAAGACTTTATTAACGAATATTTAAACTATGATATTTTGAACAAATACTCAGGGTTCAGAAATAGCCGGTAGCGTCTGTCTGCGCGTTTCCTACATATGGGGCACCTTTTCAGCACACTCGTTGCAATAAACGTGACCGCAGGGTATGATGACAGTGCATGGTGGTCTTCCTAAGCAGACAGCGCAGTCCGCTATACGATAGCCGATGTTTCCATCTCCTTCAATCTGCTCTCCTGAACTTCTCTGTTTCAACATACATACATAGAAGATAATTTATATTATTGTACACGAATAGTATAAATATAGGTATCCCTACAAATTGTAACAGTTACGACCGTGTATGGAGGGTCTCGCTCGACCATTACTGCCTTCGCTTCAGCGACAGCCACTCTTCTTCAGCCTTCTTCAAGTAGCTTGTCCAGATCGCCCATCATAATCCTCAATACGCTGACTGCGTAGAAATTATCCTCATACGTGTCTCTACGTAACGCCGCTTCTAGGTTCGATACAAGACGTCTTAGTATATGTAGTGCATCAGTCGATACGCTACGAGCTGCAGCTGCACGTGCATATTCCACAACAGTCTAGTAAGGATTAAATAGAAACTAAAATCATTTATAACCCTTTGATATTACTACTATTATCACCGTACAATAAAACTTACTGCATATTGAGGAGGATATCGTATCCTACGTCCTAAACAAAGTAAACAGTCAATACGGGCGTGCTCGACTCCTTGTATATGCTTCAGTTCCTCCTCTAATACACTTGAATAAAAAACTCGATCTCCGACTCTAATTATAGCGTGATTTAATAGTCCAGCCTATGAAATACAATTTATTAGTAATGAAAAATACGAAGATAACAGTAATAATGCATTAGGAATACAATAATCATCTGTGTTGGATGGTTGGTAGACTCATTGCTACGATCAGGTCCTCTGACTCTAGAAGGAGTGTTTGTTCCCTTGAAAGAAAAATATCCTTATTAGATATGAAAATGAGCCTCTGATAATAATCTAAAATGTTTATAATTACCTGTGATGTAGTACCAGAGATCTCCTTACTTAGTTCTGCTTCATCAACCATCGAATGGTGGCTATAGTACGGTGTCCTTCGTAATATCGATGGGGTACGTCTGTTACCTAAATCGTCCCAAATACCTGTTTCATCGTGGCTTGAATCGTCGTTGTTTGTTGTGTCATTAGGCTGAAAAACCAATGAAAAAATTGGAATAACGAAAAATAGAAACTTTTTTTTAGAAAAAGAACACACTATTTCATACTCACCTCTAACTGATTACTTCTATCGGTCATCGTTGATCTGAATGCAACACACCAAAATGCAAAAGCGCTGAAGACTAATGCTCTCTGTATGAAATTACCGGCATATATACCGTGCGCCTATTACTTCACCCCTCCCCGCTATGACGTAATTGCTCATCACAAGCCGAAAAACGGTTACCAACCCATGACCAAAGTATATAATTACCTCTATCAATGCATGACCAACAGCAATAGAGTATACTGGTACCATTAAACATACTAGAGGCTCTGATGATCCTATACTGTACCAGAGTATATTGGAAGTGCTACCTTAGACATGCTAGAGGCCCTGATGATCCTCTTTTTTATCATAGTATGCCCCTGTTGATGGGAAGACGCGATACTCCACTTCGAGGGTAAAAGATAAATCCTGTTTGAAATGAGAACCACATGAAAAACGTCAGAACATGGTCATAGGACATAACACAAGTATGTAACTGGCCTAAGTCTTTACTGTATATCCTTGACCCTGAATTAACTTGTAGATGGAATGAGACGATACTCCACCTAGGGGCAAAAGATGAATCCTGTTTGAAATGATAACCACATGAATAACGTCAGAACATGATCATAGGCACAAGTATGTAACTGCCCTAAGGCTTTGTGATTGTCCTGCAGATAGACTAATGTTAAAGTAAGTATGGGTGGCAAACCTATACAGGCAACAGTTAATCCTGTTCAGATGGTATGACCTATATTACATATGCCGTCTGACATTTTGTTAGACACCATCTTGACCGACATTTTGTTTGACGTCATTTGCTGCGGTTATGCTGATATAATCAAGGTGGGCTATCGCGGTCGGGCGAATAACAATATTACTGTAAAGGATTTAAAATTTCATTTTATTTGTCGAACTCTGTGTACGAACTTATCTACACCTGTAATGAAACGTATAATAATAATAACACTGTATATTGACTTAACACAATATATAGGCCTATGTACCGTATCATGCATATTGGCTTAATACAGTATGTAGGTCTATGTAGGGTAACATACATATTTGATTAATACAGAAAAGATGTAGGTTTACATACTTATTAGCTTAACAAAGTATGTAGGACTATGTAGATTTACATGCATATTTCCATAACACAGTATGTAGGCCTATGTAGGGTAACGTGCATATTGGCTTAATACAGGGTGTAGGCCTATGTAGGTTTACATGCATACAGGCTTAACACATTATGTAGGCTTTTGTAGGACAACATGCATATCGGCTTAAAAGAGGATGTAGGCCTATTTAGGTGTACATGCATATTGGCTTAACACAGTATTTAGGACTATGTAGATTTACATGCATATTTCCATAACACAGTATGTAGGCCTATGTAGGGTAACGTGCATATTTGCTTAATACAGGAGGAATGTAGGTTTACACGATTATTGGCTTATACTAGTTGTAGGGTAACGCACATAATGGTGTAATACAGGATGTATACAATTGTGATAGCGTATGCTTTGGTAGCTGTATTTACGTAGCTAACCAGTCCAAGCATGACTCTTATCTAAGGTCTGACTCGAGAGAGGCTTTACCTGAGGCCTGACTTCGGGGTGGATTAACCTAGGGCCTGACTCTAGGGTAGCTTTACTTAAGTTTTGATGGAGGTATTCGTCTTAGTCAGTATGTTGTAACTGATACAACATACCTAAACAATATATGTAAAGGCCAAATCATGAAGGCCTTGACGGTTTCTACATAGCTATTTTGGTATGCGTTGGTAGATATCTATTATATTGTCTAAGGTCTAAAGCTCAGATCATAAAGGCTTTTGCCAGTGGTTTACCGACATAGTAGGCGTATGTATTCTTAACATAGTATATAAATCTATGTAGGTTTACATGCTTATTAGCTTAACACAGTATGTAGGACTGTGTAGATTTACATGCATATTTTCTTAACACAGTATGTAGGTCTATGTAGGGTAACATTCATAATGTCTTATTTCAGGAGGAATGTAAGTTAACATGCATATTTTCTTAACACAGTATGTAGGTCTATGTAGGGTAACATTCATAATGTCTTATTTCAGGAGGAATGTAAGTTAACATGCATATTTTCTTAATACAGTATGTGGGCCTATGTAGGGTAACATGCATTTTGTCTTATTTCAGGAGGAATGTAGGTTTACACGCTTAACACAGTTTGTTGGGTAACATACATAATGGCTTAATACAGGATGTATACTATTGTGATATGTTATTGATTGGTAGCTGTTTTACCACTCCAGGTCGGCTTTACCTATGGTCTTTCTTTACCTAAGGGCTGACTCCAAGGTAGCTTTACCTATGGTCTGATGCCCGACCTCAAGCATGACTCTAGGGTGACTTTACCTAAGGTCTGACTCCAAGGTAGCTTTACCTAAGTTTTGATGTAACTATTGTCTTAGTCAGTATGCTGTAATTGATACAGCCTACCTGGAATAGAAGACAATATGTGTAAAGGCCTTGGCCAGCGGATAACAGTTTCTACATAGATATTGTGGTATGCGTTGGTAGCTATCTATATATTGTCTAAGGTCTAATGCTCAGATCATAAAGGCTTTTACCAGTGCCTTCACCCACCATAACCCATTTGAACTAGGTGTAAATTTGTTGGTTGATTAGCGTAAGTTTTTCAACTATGATTAGCTGAAACGTTGATCTGGCCTTCACCAGCCATAACCGCCATAGCCTATTTGAACTTGGTGTCAATGTTGTTCGTTTGAACTTCGTGTATGTTGGTCGGTTAAACTTAGCGTAATGTTGTTTAGTTGAAACGTTGGTCATTTGATCTAGCTCTGTTGTCAGGCTATGTATCGGTTGTCAGGTTATGTATTTCATTCCGGGTTACGTATCTGTTGTCAGGCTAGGTATCTATTGTCTAGCTATGTATCGGTTGTCTAGCTATGTAGGCTATGGTCAGGCTAGGTATCTGTTGTCAGGCAATGTAGACTATGGTCATGCTAGGTATCTGTTGTCAGGGTGTGGGTTACACTTAGGGTTACTCTTGCATTACCATAGATCTGTGTCTAGTACCTGATGGTTAACAGGTTTAGCATAGTATGTGGGTTTACATACATAACACAGAATGTAGGCTAACTATATGTAGAACATTGCCCAAGCTATGCATTGGATATTATGTGTTAACTTGTATTCAAGCCTCTCATCGGATACTATGTGATAAACCATAGTCAATCTATGTATCGGATACTATGTGTTACGCATTAGCCTAGCTATGCATCAGATACTATGTGTTAACCATTAGCTAAGCTACGCATCGGATATTATGTGTTACCTTGTAGTCAAGCTATGCATCGGATATTATTTGCTAACACCTAGTCAAGTTATGCTTTGGATACCATATGTTAACCATTAGTCAATCTATGCCTCGGATACTATGTGTTAGCCCTAGTCAGGTTATGGTTCGGCTACTATGTGTTAACCATTAGCCTAGCTATTTATCAGATACTATGTGATAACCATTAGCCAAACTATGCAATGAATATTAGGTGTTAGTTTGTAATCAACCTACTCTACGGATACTATGAGATAACCCTTAGTCAAGCTATGTTTTGGATACTGTTTTTTAAACCATACTCAAGCTATGTATTGGATATTTTGTGTTAACTTGTAGTAAAGCTATACAACGGTTACTATGTGTTAACCCTTAGTCAATCTATGCATCGGATATTATGTGTTACTTTGTAATCAACCTACTCATCGGATACTATGTGATAACCCATAGCCAAGCTATGCATTGGATACTATTTGTTAAAACATACTCAAGCTACACATCGGATATTATGTGTTAAGCATTAGCCTGGTTATGCACTTTATATTATGTGTTAACTTGTAGTCATTCTACTCATCGGCTACTATGTGTTAAACTCTAGTCAAGCTATGCATTGGATATTATGTGTTAACTTGTATTCAAACTTCTCATCGGATACGATGTGTTAAACCATAGTTAGGCCATGCATCGGGTACTACGTGTTAGCCCTAGTCAGGCTATGCATCGGATATTATGTGATAACCCATAGTCACGCTAACCATTAGTTACCCATTAGCCCAGCTATGCATAGGATACTATATGTTGGTCATTAGCCAGGCTATGAATTGATATTATGTGTTAACTTGTATTCAAACTTCTCATCGGATACGTTGTGTTAACCCATAGTCAAGCTATGCGTTGGATATATTGTGTGTTAACCACTAGTCAAGCTATGCATTGGATATTATGTGTTAACCACTAGTCAAGCTATGCATTGGATAATATGTGTTAACTACTAGTCAAGCTACACGTCGGATATTATGTGTTAACCCGTAGTCAAGCTAACTATTAGTTAACCATTAGCCTAGCTAAGCATCGGATACTATATGTTGGTTATTAGCCAGCTTATGCAATGGATGTGTTAACCACTAGTCAAGCTACACATCGGATATTATGTGATAACCCACAGTCCGGCTCTGCATCGGATACTATATGATGAGCATTAGCCTGGCTATGAACTGGTTGTTATGTGTTAGGCCATAGTCAAGCTACTTATCGGATACTATATGGTAAACTTCGTCAAGCTACACATCGGATACTATGTGTTAATGATTAGCCGGGCCATGCATCGGATACTATGTGTTAACTTGTAGTCGTCGGATACTGCGTGATATCCATTAGCTAAACTATGCGTTGGATATACTGTGTTATGATTTGTAGACTCATGTAGGGAATCATGTATGTCAGCTTAGCATAATATGTATGCAGGCTTACACGCATATTTGTTTAACACATTATGTAGGCTATCATGTATGTAGGCTTAACATGGTATATACACCTATGTATGATAGCATGCATGTTGGCTTAGCATAGTATTTATTTGGTTTACACGCATATTTGTTTAACACACTATATAAGGCTATCATGTATGTAGGCGTAACATGGTTTATACGCCTATGTAAGGTAGCATGTATGTAAGCTTAGCATAGTATTTATGTAGGTTTACACGCATATTTGTTTAACACACTATATAGGCTATCATTCATGCTGGTTTAACATATTATATAGGCCTATGTGGGATATTGGCCTAATACAGGATGTATATAGGTTAACCTGCATATTGGTTTAACACAGTATATAGGGCTATTTAGAGTATATTGCATGCTGGCTTAACATAGTATATAAGCCTATATAGGTTTTAACATGAATGTTGGCTTAGCTCTGTATGTGTATAAGTTGCGTGACTTTTTTAAATTATATTGTAATATTTGTTGACCGTCACCTACGTGGGCGTGATAGGTTACGCATTGGTAGCTGCCTTTACATAGCTATGGTGGTATGCATTGGTAGCTATACCATATAGTACTTCCCATATGAACCATACGGTTTCCTGCCTGAGGCTCTACCTCATAGAAAATACCTAGAGGGGGTGTAAATGTGTGTATAGCTCAGATCATAAAGGCTTTAGCCAGTGGTTTACCGGCATAGTAGGCCCATGTAGGGACTCATGTATGTAAACTTAGCCTAGTATGTATGTAGGCTTACATGCATATTTGTTTAACACAGTATGTGGGCTATCATACATATTGGCTTAACATAGTATATAAATCTATTTAGGTTTACATACATATTTGTTTAACACACTATATAGGGCCATCATGCATGTTGGCTTAACATAGTAATAAGCCTACACACCTTACTGCGACCGTTTGCGTTGTGTTGCGTAAGCATATCGAGCCCCTGCAATGTGATAGGTCGAATCCCCGCACAGACTGTTGAGTATTTGAATTTAACGTAATTGCTGGTGGATTGAAATGAGTGTAAATTGGTCGGTTAAACTTAGCGTAAGACAGTGTTTCACCGTTGTTTAGTTGAAACGTTGGTCATTTGATCTAACCGATCAACTTTTGGCAATTTCATATATTATTTAAAACTACCCCCAGGTGAACCCACCTCACATCTGCCAAAAATACACTCATCTCCACCCTAACACGCAACACACATTTTTCGAAACTTTTTCGAGAAACTACCCCCAACCCCGAATCCACCCCCGGAGCAACCCCCGGGGAAGGCCCCAAACGTAGCTGAGAACACACCCACACTTAGGGGTGAGTTAGGTTAGCTGACATAGGTTACTGCATCAAGGCCAACTTCCCCCACCACTTTTTGTACCACAGTGCCGACTGTTACTACTAACAATCCACACACACACACACACACACACACACACACACACACACACACACACACACACACACACACACACACACACACACACACACACACACACACACACACACACACACACACACACACACACACACACATACACACACACACATACATACATACAACCACACACACACACACACACACACACACACACACACACACTCACACACACACACACACACACACACACACACACACACACACACACACACACACACACACACACACACACACACACACATACACACACACACACACACACACACACACACACACTCACACACGCACATCCACAACACACACACATACACACATACACACACACACACACACACACACACACACACACACACACACACATACACACACACACACACACACACACACACACACACACCGTTATACGCGTACTTACAATTTTTGTCGTAGCCCATTATATTTATTTTTCAATTTATTATTTGCCCTTGTGTTTCTTTTATTTCTTTTATTTCTCTGAGTGTGTTTATAAAATTATATTATTAGATAATAACGTTTAATTGTAAACAATTCGGTCCCTTGTGGTGTTTTGTTTAATTGATCAATCACATCAGTTTGCAACAATTAACTCCAGCCTGAGGCTAGTTGACAATAAGCTATTACCGCTAATGACTGAAGATGTTCACTTAATTGAACTGTTTAATCATATTAGAGCGCTGCCCGTGGTAAGATAAGTGCCTCTCACACGTCCAACACGTTTTCAATTTATTGTGGATGATTTGAAAGCTTTTGTTAAAACTGATTTCAAGGTTACATTATAAAATGTACGCTTTAATTAGAACAGGGTAAATCCTGAAATGGCTGATCACGTTTTTCAATTTATTTTAAACAAATCAGTTAAAAGGTTATGTGGCCGCAGTTACACATCGATGCCTTCCAGCCCTTGTTTCTAAATTTCTACAATAAAAGAAAATTACATGCGTCCGTTGATTTATCTCCACAGTTGTGCGGCCTGATTTTGGTGCTTTTTCAAAATATACTCATACTGTTCAAGGTTGGACCTGTAGACGAACTTGAAAAGATTGATTCCAAGGTTTTCTTTTTAGGGCGGTTTACTGTCTAATTTTTTTTGTGTATATTAAATTGTACTATAAAATTAATATACAAGTTTATTTAGTTTTAAATTTGTATATGAAATAAAACATATAAAATAATTGAAACTGCATAAAAAATATGTTTACCTTACATCATAAAATAATTCAAAAGAAGAAAAACTAACATGGTTATTTGTATAGACAAATTAGCTAAAGTTATAATTAAGTGTGTATTACGTAATATCTGATATTCACAGATTAGATCCTTTCTAGAAATGCATTATTTAATCGCGTTAAAACAATGTAAGACACTGTAATAATTATACTGTGCACAAGAATAACAGATAAATTATATAAATCATTTGCATTATGTTACATAAATGAGAAACATATCTTGCTAAATATTTTACAATCCGGTACAAAATACATTATAATAAATACCTGTTACTCTACTCGATACGCAATAGATAACTCTCACATTAAAAAATATAAGTTGTGCAATAATCATGATTTACAATACGCAATGTAAACACAACGTATAAAATAGAATATAAACAATTCAAAATAAATAAAGGCGAGCCTATGAGATGCGTGTTACTTAAGTCTATAAGTAATAGAGGACTCTCATACTAAACAATATAAGTAGTACTAAATCACTATGTGCAGTAAACTAGGTAGGCAAAAGGTATATAATACCTTATAAACAAATACAAGAAAGTTTAACCGACGATACAAAACATCCAGGAAAATGTACACAATATAAATTTCATAAAACAGTAAACGATAGATGTTACACAATAAACAGAAATGATTATAATATACTCTACACCCAAAGTCTTATAAGTTCTTGTTGCTAATCCGTTTCATTGCACGGTACCTGGTAGTCAAAAAATACTACAATATTATGCACAATATTTCATGTAATACCCAACTCTCAAAGGATGATGCATGTTAGCTATGTTGGAAATGTTCCTCTGATATTAGAATACACATTCACCCTCTCGTATAAATGCCCAACTTAATTGTATTTAATTATATTGAATTGAAACAAAACCCATTTTGTTTCAGCTACTTACTCGTTCATTCTCTGTGCGTAGTTTAAATATAGTTAATTTTGTCAATCCCAAGATAGTTTATTCTAACATATAGACTCTAGATTGAATCAATGATCATCCTAGTCTCATTACAAGTATTGAAAAGCTTGTTATTAGATTCGGAGCCACTATATATTCAAAGCTACAGAACTCTATACTGCACCAGTGCATAACACGGTTACTTTGTTGGCTTTGATCACCGCAAGCTTTTCAGGAAACATAATTTCGGGACAATTGCATTAGATCCCATCTGCCATGCTTATTCTGTTTTAGTTATCATTTAATCCAATTTGTAAACTTTACCTGTTCTGTCTCGCGAATGAATTGAAACTAATTGCGTTTTTACAGACACAGGAACGGTTTATGCAAATACAAGCACACTTACACTACATCTATTATATCGAGATGAAAATAATATATGAAGAGGTGATTTTATTGTTACTAGAGAGTATCGATTAGTCGCCCTTAGACCCTATATAAAGGG